>JBBPBX010006815.1:0-67208 GCA_038048925.1 Garcialebias charrua
GTCCTTTCTTCTAGTACAGTTGTTGAGCTGTACTTACTTTATTTACTTTATTTATTATCTTGCTTTAGGTGCCTACGTGCTTCAGAGGCACACAATTGGCAAAAATCGAATTGGATGCTATGATTTAGCTCCTTTCCACATGTGTGTGTCATGATTAAGTGTAAAATAATGTTTAGTGTTTAAGTGTTTGTTTAAACAAAGATGAATTTACACATTCTTTGTTTCTCTAGGTTACCGTGGAAAGACGTGGTTTCCATGGCAGCAGATGTGGCTAAAACTGGATTTAATGTTACTCATGACTTGGGTAATTGTAGATTATTATTTCATCAGAGATTGAGCCAAGCCACCATCTTTAATTACAAACACAGCAGCATTTTCCCCAAGCCTCTCTGTTGCTTTAATTAAAATAAAATCATACTAACTAACTTATTTCTACTTTGCTACTCATCTACGTCTCCTGTTTCTCTACAGCTGAAGCTCTGTCTAAAATGAAGAACCAAAGCATGTCGGCTGCATTTCGGGATTTGTTCCTCCCCAATGGCCAGGCCCCCCTCTCTGGACTGTTCATCCGACGCGTTGACTTAGCTGCCATTTTGGATGCTGTTGCAGTTAAAGGCGTATCCGAGTTCTACAGTGGGAATCTGGCACAAGAAATGGTGGCCGCAGTAAGAAAATATGTTTTTACTCTGATTATATAAGGTCATGAATTCTGCATCGTCTCTATGTCAAGTCAGTTTTAACCTGCAAACACAACGTCATTTTACTTACACTGTAGGCTTTATATTTGTTGTACATTTTAACAATGTAATACTCTAGATAAGTCTAAACGTTTAATTAAAAACACCTTACCTTTTGTAAAACAGTAATCTTCAAATAGTAATTGTGGTTCAAATTCAAGATATTGTTATATGCAATTTAGCATATAATTTGCTCCTTACTACGCCTGTCGCAATACAAAATAAATCAATTAATTGCATGATAAATGAAAATGATCAACCTCATTTTCATTTATCGACTTTATCGTTTCTTCATGTCTCTCTTTTGCTACTGGACACTGGATGACAAAAGGCTCAACTCCGGTGCTCTTCACTGACCCTTCCCTTTCTCTTTTCTATTTAAAATCCATTTCAACCGTCCAAAATTGTGTTTCTGGATCGTTAAAAGCTGCTAAGCTGAGAAGCTAAGCTAACAGGCCGACCTCGGAGAAAAAAAACTCCGTCTTGTCGAAGCTCAAAAATTCACGGTTGAAACCTGTGCCTTCGTCTAAAAAGTTGTTTTTCTCTGCAAAAAGAAGCTGAGAACTTGTTTACTGATTAAAAGCTTTGTGTGAAAAATGCTACGCTAAACCACACCGAGCATCCGCCATTTTGAGAACTGAAGAGAGACAGCCCATGTCACGTCAAGGGGCCTCCCTCCCATTTTAATATTATCATTTATCACAATAAGTTCTGAGTCAATTCATCGCCCAGCAACATTTGTTATCATGACAGGCCTACTGCTTACGCTTAGGCATGCATATAAAAATTAAGGTTTTCTGACGAGAAATGTAGCTTTACTGTGACCAATTCACTTGAATCATTGGAGCAAAACAAAAATACTTTCTAGGAATATATTTCAATTTCTATAAAGACACTCATTCCCCGATACTGGATGTGATGTAGACCATGTGGAAAGCAATACCATCTGTCAACAGGATTTAGTTGACTGAGTAGAAAAGGACACTTTCTATGTAAACACTAGTAAAGCACTTTTTTTAAGGCATGAGGTAAACACGTCCTTTAAAATAGCTTATTTAAAATCAGAGATTATTACTGTTGTAACCACTTCTGGGAAACAGTTATTTCCAGTAATGCAAACAGTTGTCAGCTTGTTCCGCTTCAGTTACTTCTGCTTCTACTGCGAGGTTTTTATCCGCTTCAGTCGTTTCATGCTAGGTGTGTCCTTTGCCATCAGATGCACATCTGGGGAGAAAAGAAAAGGCTGCTCTTAAGTATTTATGTAAGAACCAATACAGTATAGTGCTTAAGAGAGACAACATTAGCTGGGCTTACAATCAGTGAGCAAATGTACTGGTACACAAAAATACATGAAAAGTCAACAACTTTTTTTTTTTCATCAATTGTGCTTAAGTGAAGTAGTTTTCACAAAGACTGTTCAAGACAGATACAGTTGCTGTTTTAGTTGTGACGTAGAAGCTGTGTGGGAGTATCAAATATGTTTTTAAGCCAACAATAGATGTAGCGACAGAGCTGGTTCAACACCAGGATCTCAGCTTTCTCAACAGGAACACATTGTCACTCAGCTGATTCAATAAAACGTTCCTACTGTTTAAAAGTGCACAGTGATGTGGTGCTAGGCTGCCTCTGTTTGGTTAGATTATTTCTGTTAAAGCAGCTAAATGCTCTATAAGAAGGGCATGTTAGCCCACAGCTAATGCTGTGTTGTTTTGTGCAAACACTGGTTACGCCTTGTTCCTGATTATTTTTCCTTGAAAACTTGCCCACCCCACTCTGCGAGGTAACATGATAGGCACATGAAAACCTGGCAGTTTTGTATTTATTTATTTTTTATTAAATTTATTCATTTTAAAATGCAACACACACAAAAAAAAAAAACAATCAACAAATGTGACTATACAATATAAGAAATAAAATGAAGGGTGGCAGAATGAAGAGAAAATCTTATTATATCTGCCCCCTATTTCTAACAGTCAGTTCAAAAAAAAAAAAATCATCAGCAAGTAACAGAACAAAAAAATAACTCATAATTATCGAATTACAAAACAACACGAGAAAACTAATTCATATATATTTTTGTAATAATCTGGCTTTGATTAAATTCTTAAATGTAAATAATGATTTGGCATTTTTAATTACAGTATCCAAATCATTCCACAAACCAATTCCCTGGATTGAGGTTGACCGACCCCTCGAACTGGTTCTATATTTAGGTTTAACAAAAATATCTGTTCCCTGTAGATTATAACAGCTTTGACGTTTAACAAAAAGTATTTGGATATTAAATGGTAGTTCTTCTTTATGAGCTCTATACATAAGTGATAAAATATTATAATCCACCAAGTCACTGAACTTTAACAACTTCAATTGGTGAAATAATAAGTTTTGGTTAGGGACTCAATGTACTGCGGTTCAATTAGGCCATGCTCATGCATTTTTTTTATCACTTCTTTCACTGATAAGCATCAAAAATTCAACATGACAATAACCATCTTGTACACAGACTAAACACCTGAAAAATTAATGAATGTATTTTAATAGGCACAAGAAAGAGGAGGCGTGCTCACAGAAGATGACTTTAGAAACTACAGCACTGTCCTAGAAAAGCCAGCAGAAACCACCTATCAGGGTACGTGTTCAGCAAGAATGAATGTTGGAGTCGTTACAGAAACGCTCTAATCTGCTTAATGTTGACCACAGTTGGGCTGGATCACTTGTCTGATTAATTATTAGCCTTACATTTTTTAATTTGACAGAAAGGAAAACTGTACAAACAATACATATCTGGATACTTTGCTCTTTCTAGCAAATTAAATTCATATTACCCTCATTGTATATATTTACCGGTAAATGTTTGTACTTCTGACAATATAGGTTTCCCACTTAGTGTAAAATCAGAAACAAAAAATACTATTTGACATACAGTATTTATAAGTTGTGTTTTGTTTTATTGTATGAAATGGATTATGTAGTTTTTTTTTTGTATGTGTTGGAGGGTCAAATTCTGAGGACAGGTTACATAAATAAACATAAATCAAATGTATAATGTACTACTTGGAAAAAACATAAGCATGCTGATGTAAATTATTTTTAGTCTGCATTAGACAATACCCAACAGTTGTTTCCAACATAGTTTACTGTGAGTTTTTGCTTTACCAATGATGACACGTTTTGTGTTTGAAGGATACCATGTAATGGCGTCTCCAGCCCCACATGCAGGTGTTGCCTTGATCACTGCACTCAATATCCTTGAAGGCTACAATATTACAAACCAGGTGCCCAGAAATGGCACCTACCATCGCATCGCAGAGGTAATTAAATGACTGTTTCACCACTACAACACACAGCAAATGGTGTACACAATATAATTATTTTATTTTTTACATTGATAAAAACCTTCCAGGCTTTGAAGATCGCATTGGCCCTGGCTAGTGGGCTGGGAGACCCTTTATATGACACCTCTGTCTCAGAGATTGTTGCAACAATGCTAAGGTAAGGGTTACTCCACCTCCAAAAAGTGATGTCAAATGCAGAAGCATAGATCTGTCCCAATTCAATAAGACATTGACATAAAATCCTGTCCTTTGGTATTCCCTTCTTTTAGTAAATCACAGGCTCTCCTGTTCCGCCAGATGATCAACGACTCTATGGCGTTCCCTGTAAACCACTACACTTCAGCATTTACCTTGGAGGATGGTGCAACAGCTGCTCAGGTCATGGTCATGGGTCCAGATGACCACGTTGTATCAGTCCAGAGGTATCTAATGTTTAAAATTAATGGCAAGTCGTTTAAAGGGGACCACATATTGCTTTTTAAAATTTTTATGGTATTTCTTTGGGGTTAAAAAACAGTGTTCATTCAATTTAATACACAAAATAATTCTTAGATAATCAATTATACCCTTTTTAATTCTGCCATTTTTAACTTTCGTTTTGAACGACCGGTTTATGATGAGGAGGTCTTGTGGCACGCCCTTCAAAGATCTGCTCACATTAACTCCGCCCTCCAAAGGCAGACGAGGAAGTTACTGCACGTTTCTTTTGCCTCCTTCTGACTCTCCCTCCCTCTGACTCTCCCTCCTTCTGCCTGTGGCGCAGCTGTAGGGGAGCAAAGCACACACACACACTGATGAAATATTCATTCTCATACAAGCCTCCATGTGATGAACTACCCTACACGTTCAGGTTTTGTTTAAGCAGTTCTTTAGTAGGGAGTTGCGTTCCACAGTTCCACAGAGACGAGGGATGATTGCAACGATTATATCCTTCAATGTGAAATCTTGTAAGGGTGAGTGTTTTGTCAATTTCATCATAAATGTCTTTATTGCAGGATGACATTTTGACACTCATATTCTAACCTTTAACTAAATTCTGGACCCGTCTAGTGTTTAAGTGCATGTCTTTCATTTTTTTCCAAGTTGAATAGTTATGGTCAAATTCGCAAATTGCATAAATGCTAAAAATGCTGTTCATGACTTTATTAAACGACTTGTTTCTGCAGCAAGTAAAGAAAACTGCCTGCAAAAATAGTGTGAAATTAAATTGCCTTTCCCTTCCAAAAAAATTAATAATCGCTCTGATGTTGACTAAGCATGTTATTGAATTAGATATTAGGTGGCACCAATAGCATTTTTCCTGTCACTTCTATTTGAAGGGCTTTCTCTTATAAAACAGGGATCTCAACCTAAATGCGACAACGATAGCTTGGGGCATGAATGGAAACTCAAAATGTGAGGGAGTTTGTATGCGTGTGTGTGCCTCTGATGTTTCAATGACACATCGTACAAGCCCCACGAACAAAGACAGCTGTTCCTCTAAGACGCAGTCGGACAGAGCTGTGCTTTAAGTGCTCCACCTCTTGTATTGGTCTGTCACCTTTTTCTTCAACTGTGTTCTCTTCCCTTCAGTC
The DNA here is from genome assembly GCA_038048925.1 of Garcialebias charrua. Classification (NCBI taxonomy): domain Eukaryota; kingdom Metazoa; phylum Chordata; class Actinopteri; order Cyprinodontiformes; family Rivulidae; genus Garcialebias; species Garcialebias charrua. The sequence goes on from JBBPBX010006815.1 coordinate 5,647, forward strand.
CAGCTTGTACCAAACATCTCTCACTGGGACACTCACTGCTCCTACAAGGTGACTCTGACAGCAGGTCTTCTGACTCTACCTCATAGAGTTCCTTTTTTTATCCCTGTGATTTTTAGACTCTAATAACTGAAATATTAGTAAATGTTATGACTAAAATGCTGACAAAATGCATTTCTTTGTCTGAGATGCCCTTTATTTCCATTTAAAGTTTGATTTATTAAAGTCTTTATTAATGACCTCTGTGGAATGTAAGGGGGAACACTGAGTGCAAGTCTGGGAAAACTCAAGTGGGGTGAAAGGTTTTAACCATCAGAGTTTGATGTAAGAAGAGCAGATGTGACTCAGGAGGAAGAATGGTGGTTTACCAATCAGCGAGTTGGTGGTTTGATACAAGCTTCCCCCACCACATGCCAAATTGTCTCTGGGCAAGACCCCAGGTTGCCCCTGATCTTTAAATCAGTGTGAGGGTGTGGTTAAATGTGACTTGTAGTATAAAAGTGCTTTGAGTGGCTATAATACTAGAAAAGTGTGATATCCAGTCCATTTAGAAGGCCTCCAGAAGAAAATGAAAACATACGTTAGAAAACAATCGCAAGTATTTTATCATGATAGTAATATTTATTATAATTAAACAGACTGTATAAAAACTGACAGTGTGTCTTCATTTGATTTAATTGTATAGAAGTGAAGTTATATCTTGTTTACAGGTGCTGCCGCTGTATGTTGTAGTTTTGGCATCTTAATCTTCATACTACGGTAATAATGTGGGACTTAGAGTCATTTGATCAAATAATCTTTTTATTAAGCATCAAATAACTTACTACAACTGAGTATACTGAGGGGGGGGAAAGGACAATTTGAGCATATAGCACCAAGATAAGATATATGTGAATTATTAGAATGTTTCTTACTGTAGCCAGTCTACAAAAGGGGGATTTGTTTTGTTTCGGCTTCAGCTTCATGCCTGCTTTCAGTTCACTGTCTAATGCACCCGACAATGTCAGAGGGCGTTTAAACTTGAGAAGTAATCACAGTTGTCAATACCAGTTTAAGTCACTTTTAATTGCCTAAACAAAATCCAAAAGACCTTGAAACACTTGCTGCTGCACGTCTTTTAACAGGTAGTAGAAGGTATGATCCCATCACTCTAATTTTAGCAGATTTGCACTGGCGGCTGGCTCGTTCGTTCTCATGGTGATTTTAAGATTCTTCTACTTACTTTTACAGTTTTAAATGCTTTGGCAATTATTTACCTGAACTTCTTGACTTGTATAACCCAAAGTTCACTGAGATCTTTCAGCTAAATACCTAGTGCATGTGGATTGGGACTTTGCAGTGGCAGCCCCGACTCCAGAATAACCGGCTCCTTGATATTTGCTCTGCAAAGTTCATGTAGTCTTTTAAATCCCACCTGAAAAACTTCGTTTTTTACATTGGCGTTTAATTTGAGTTCAGTTTGAGTCTCTATCCGGTCTTTAATGTAGTGTTTCCTTGCTTTAGCTTGGTTTTAATGTGTGGTTTTTTGTGTGTTGTTTTTTGTTCCCCCGTTGCAATGCGAAAAGGGTCTATTGGAAATACCTTCTGTCCGTGCATGTTGTGAGCATGATAACTTGAAAAATAAGTGAGGTACCGACTTCCATTTTTGTGTGTGGCTGTATCCAGGCATAAAAAGGGTCTCCATCATAAATTGGGTTGCCATGTTAAAATGCAAAATGACCACCCCATATACAATAATAATAATAATCATCATCATCATCATCATCATCATCATCATCATCATCATCATCATCATCATCATCAGCAGCAGCAGCAGCAGCAGCAGCAGCAGCAGCAGCAGCAGCAGCAGCAGCAGCAGCTTTATTTATAAAGCGCTTTAACACAGTCACAGCTGAAGCAAAGTGCTTAACATCCGTTACAAACAAGATAAAATAAAGCATAAAAAAGAGCTACAAAACTAACACACAGTGAACTAAAAACTCAATTTAAAATACAATAAAATGACAAGTTAAACAGATAAAATCAATACCAATAAAAATGAAGTAAAATCAAGTCTCAGTTGGGTTGAAGGCCAATGAGTAGAGATGAGTTTTCAAACGGGTTTTAAAAATGGACAGTGAGGGGTGTGTTGAATGTGCAAAGGCAGAGCATTCCATAACTTAAGGCCACTAACAGAGAAGGCCCTGTCTCCTCGAAGCTTCCTCTTACTCTTTGGAACGACCAGAAGCAGCTGGTCAGCAGACCTGAGTGACCGGGATGGAGTGTAATGGTGTAGAAATTCTATCAAATAATGGGGGGCAAGGCTATTTAAAACCTTAAAAACAAACAATTTTTTTTATAAATGAACTTTAAAATACACGGGCAGCGAGTGGAGAGAAGCCAGGACAGGTGTGATGTGCTCTCTTTTGCGTGTTCCAGTTAAAAGTCGTGCAGCAGCATTTTGCACCAGCTGCAGACGTGCAAGTGAGGACTGGCTGACTCCAAGCTAGAAAGAATTACAGTAATCCAGCCGTGATGAAATGAAGGCATGGATTACTGTTTCGAACGTTTGCCGTGAAAGAATAGGTTTCACCTTTGCCAATTTTTTCAAATGATAAAAACCAGACTTTACCATGGCCCTTATTTGGCTATCGAGCTTAAAATCACTGTCCATCTTAAAACCAAGATTTGTAACTGTAGATTTTACGTACATTGTCAGGGGGTCTAAGTCAACTGGAGGGCTCGATCAAGCTCCACTAGGTCCAAAAACAAGTACCTCAGTCTTTTTTTCATTAAAATGCAGGAAGTTTAATAATAATAATAATAATAATGAATTCAATTTATAACGTGCTTTTCATTAGTGAAAATCTCAAAGCGCTACACACATTGAATGCTACACACATTCATACACCGGTAGCGGCAGACTACCATGCAAGGTGCTTTCCAGTCCTACCGGGAGCAACTCGGGGTTAAGTGTCTTGCCCAAGGACACAACGACACATGGTGTGGGGAACCGGGATTCGAACCGCCAACCTTCCGATCGGGGGACGACTGCCATTACCACTACGCCACGGCCGCCCCATATATATATATATATATATATATATATATATATATACATATATATATGTATATATATATATATATATATATATATATATATATATATTATTTATTTTTCTCTTACCCCCCTGGTTGCCTGGCGGACATTCTGGGGGTGGGCCGTCGGGGGTTGCCCTGGACTATGGGAGGGTTTGGGGCCTGGGGGTTCGCCGTGGGCGGGGCTGGCGTAGCGCTCTCCCTGGGGTTGCTTGGGCTCGGGTGTCCTGTGCTGTCGGCAGGGTGAGGGTTGGGCCGAATCTTGGATGTCGGCTACTCTCCACCCCAGAATGAATGGGCCTACCTCCTGGGCTTGGGTGTGGGCTGCCCCATGTAGGGGGCAGGTACATGTCTTGGACCTAGGGGGTATAGAGGGTGCATCAGGATTATGAATGGAACGTGTCGTTATTGTTTGTCTTTGTGTGAGTGAGGATGAGGGTGGGTCTGAGTGAGTGTGTCTGTGTATGAATGTCTAATTGTCAGGCTGGGATTTGGACTGCCCCCTCTCTGTTACATCTGAGGCTACTTGGTGTCGCGCTCCTACCACGTGGCCCCCGGGTGGGTGTCCTTTTGCCTGCGGGCGTGCTGGGGGCCCTTGTTGTCGCTTTCAGGGGTTGGGCGCTTGGGCGTGTGTCGGCTCGGCCTGGTGGCTGCCTGGTGGGGCTCGGGTCCTCTGGTCCTATCGGGTCTGGGCCTGAGGGGTGGGCGTCCCCGGTGCCCGGGCCTCGGTGCCCGGGCCTGGGGCTACGTCAGTGCAGCGGGCTCCGGCGGGGGCCTGTGGGTTTGTCGCTGTTGGCCTCCCGGGGGTCATTGTGTGTAGTCGCTGGTGGAGCTCGTCCGGTTCTCCCCCTTGGTCAGATCTGGGGAGAGGGTGAGTGGCTCGTCCTGTTCGGGTGGCCCTGGGGACTCTGGGCTCGGGGTCCTTCTTGGGGTCTTGGGCTTTGATCGCCCCTTCGTCTGCCTCGGGCCTTGGGGGGACGGATCTCTGATGCTTCACGGTCGCTACTGAATGTTCTATTGGAGGAACCTTATTCACTTATGCATGTTCACAGCCACACACAAATGGATGCAGGGATGTATATGTAGATATCATATGCGGAACCTTATTCACTTATGCATGCTCACAACCACACACAAATGGATGCAGGGATGTATATGTAGATATCATATGCAGATATGTAGATGGATATGTGATATGAATGTATATGTATATATATTTGTAGGTATGGGTATGTTTATTTATGGAAATCTACTGCAAGGTCATGAATATTATTAGTCTTTATGCATGTGTATTTTGTTGCTGTGTTTTGTCATGTGCTTTGCAGGATTGCGGACGGAGGTTGGGTGTGTTTGCCTTGTGCTATTTTTGTGGATAATTGTTGTGTTTTGTTGTCTTACTTTCTATCTTTCTTTTCTCTCTTTATATAAAAAAAATCATATCGTGTGAGAGGATGGCTGTGAGGTGAGAAGGGAGGCTATCTATACTGTAAAAGGAAAAAAAATGTTGCTTTGTAGTATTATATAAAATTTAAAAAACAACAAGGGGTAATTTTACTGAAATTACTTTATTTAGTAAAGTATTCAGTCTCCAAGTATAAAAAAGAGCTGTTATTTAGATTTAAAAAGTCTACACAAAATATAGATCAACAAAATCCACCACAAAAATTAAAGTGCAGGTGTAGTTTCCTAAAACAACTAAATAAAATGAAGCTTAAGATCTGTTAGGCATAAATGAAACCTACAACAAAATATATGTTGCCTTTAAATGAGCTATAACTTCCAGAACTTGTAACAAGGTGATCAGCTGACCCTGAAGCTTGTTGGTGCTTCAGTTTAATCTATTCATGCAGGAATGATTCATTTATCTGACTGACCTGTCCCTGATCACCTGCCTCTTGGTCCGTGGACCGACTGTGGAACTCAAGAGACAGTTGAGCAGCGCGTGTTTGTACCGACAGTTTAGAGCGGGGGAGACGCAGCCACACGCAGCTCAGAGAAGGGTGGGGGGAGCGGGGACGAGCTGTCTGTACCTGCAGTTTAGAGCTGGATGGAGAGAAGCTGAGACGCGCGTTGTTTGTTTTTAGCATTTTAGCTAGCTAGTATTGTGCGTAACTAATTAGCGAGTGAAGGTGCGCAGTTCGGTTTGGTCGTTTGAAGCGCTAGGTTGTTAAGGGGGCAGGGGCGCCCTGACGTATTATGTCATGAAATTAGCATATCATGATACTGTATAACTTTTTTGCCCAGGCAAGCTTTTTTTACCGGTATTACCGGGAACGATATGATATGGCCCAGCCCTATGCTTTAGTACTTCTTGTTTATTTTTTTATTATTATTTTTTGTTTTGTTTTAGCGAGTCAAATCGGTTCTTCTCATACTAAACATTTCATTTCATTGTTGACCTTGTGTTAACCTGCATATGACAAATAAACAACTGAACTTGTAATGATGTATTTCTCCGTACCGGTATTTTCCATATTCAAACACTGTAGCAAGGTGTTTCCTAATAGAAGTGATACAGTACTATGTCTGTGACTCATGGAGAAACAAACCAAAATAGGCGAAAATAAATAAGTAACTTTTAAAGCTGAAGTCAATTTAAATATGTGACGCTGTCATATAGTTTGTTTGGGGAACAGTATGTAAAACATAACAAACAAAGCCTATTTTTACTTTACAGAAAAGAGCTATAAGAATTATAACAAGAAAGCATTATTGTCATCCTTCAAGTATTTTGTTTCATCAATTGAAATTGCTTAAGTTTTATGATTTGTTAGATTATAATATTCTTTTAGTTGTGTACAAGGCTCAGAATTACATGCTACCATCAAACATTCAAGCATATTTTGTGAAAAGGATGAGTTGTTATAATCTTAAAAGGGAATGGATATTTTTGTAAAACCAAAGTATAGAACCAGTTTAAAAGGACGGTCTACTTCAACACAGGGGATAGATCTATGGAATAGTTTGGAAAATGATGTAAAAAAAGTGGAGTCAGTGTTTATATTTAAGAAAAGGATTAAGACTATTTTGTTGAAAAGGTACATATAAGTTTGTTAAATATCAAATTAATTATAAACGGTAAATTTTGATAGTTATGTATTGTTATATTATGTATTGATGATTATTGTTTGAATTGATATTTTGAATTGATTTTGTTTAAGAAGGAGCAGATATGATACGATTTTTTCGTCTTCTGCTTCCTTTCATTTTATTTTTTAATTTTTTGTTTTGAAATTGTCTTTGTGTTTTAAAATTGAAATGAATAAATACATAAAATAAAAAATAGGATTTTGAGGTTGGAGTCTGTGATGAATCTCTAACCTCCTGAGTCAGCTTTCCAACTCTTGAGGTCAAAGCTTTTGACTTTGGAGGACATCACTCTTCAGTTTCATCAGGCTGTGATGGTACAGCTGTTAAACACCAATTTTAGGCAAATGTTCAAGACCTCAAAGCAGCTGTAGTTATTTTATCTATAAAAGTGCTGTGCGGAAATGGTATGCACTTTCAAATGGCACAATCCACAATCACAAGTATCAGTTCTGCTTACCCAAACATGTCGCCGCTGTTCCTGTCTCACCATTTGCATGGTAGCGGCACATCTTTTGCATGACTGACAAAGCTTGGTGTCTCCTAGAGGGACTTGGTCCTGGACATTTGATTATTCAAAGCACACACAGAACTGCTGGGGCCGCAGCGACAGGGATATTTATCAGAGATAGAAAATGAGAAATGAAGGTAATAAAAGGAGATTATAAGTGTTTTAAACCCTTGTGACCACTGTGATTTAGAAAAAATCACAAACAGACAATTGTAATTTTATTATTATTACAGTATTATTTTAAATACCGGTAAAACCATGATTTGTATTCGTAATGAGATGTGGCTTACTATCTTAGTGTGGGGTGATGTTGCATTGACGAGGTTGTAACATGATGAAACAGTTTCAAGCAAGTTTGCAGAAATACTGTATTTAAATTAAAAAAGCAGAGAAACAAAATTTAACACATCAGTGATGTTTGGAGTGCATTATTTTCCAGTTTTGTAACAAAAAATTTAATAAAAATATGGTCTCAAGTGTGAATAAGGTCAGGGTCATGTAGTCAGGTGAGATATCAGACATATGTCAGTTTTAGCTTTTTCATAAAGTGCTGAACTTTTTGACTAGTGTTGACATGATTGATGTCGTAGTGGGGCTCAATAATTTTAAAGCCGACGCATCAATAACATTTAGACGTAGATCCAGAGCTTTAAAAACTCATACAGCTTGTGTTATTGCTCTGGGCCGATCTGAATTACCTGATGAAGGTTGTTTAAATGTTGCTGTTAGCGGTGTTTGCAACAAGCTGCTTTTCTTGCTTGTAGAAGAGACGTTCCCGTTCGGATGATGTCGTTTCAAGTGCGTTAACAAGTTAGACATGTTGGGTATGCTGGGCAGCACGGTGGCACAACTGGTAGAGCTGCTGCCTCTCAGCGAGAAGGTTGCCGGTTCAAATCCCGGTCCGGGGCCTTTCTGGGTGGAGTTTGCATGTTCTCCCCGTGCATGCGTGGGTTTCCTCCGGGTACTCCGGTTTCCTCCCACAGACCAAAAAACATGCTTGTTAGGCTGATTGGTGACTCTAAATTGACCCTAGGTGTGAGTGTGAGAGTGGATGGTTGTTTGGTGTGAGTGAGACAGGTCCCTCTTGTAAATGAGTCCCCGTGACTCAACGAGGCTAGCCTGTATAAATAAAGGTTGAATGAATGTTGCTGCTGCAGATCCAATCTCCGTGAAACAACGTCGACACACAGCTTTGGATTTGCGCTTGTCTTTTAACAAGAAAGCCGTAATGTTTCTAAACATTGTTTATGTTTATGTTTATTAAATTTGTTCATTTTTTTTTTACAAAAGAAACAATACAAGACAATCCCATAAATGATAATGTACAAAATATAAAAAAATGAAAGGTAGCAGAAAGAAGAATAAATCTTATTATATCTGCCCCTTTTTTCCAACAATCAGATTAAACAATAATAATCTTCAACCAACAGTACAAAATGACTAACTCTTTCTAATTTTCTAACTAATACAATACACATTACGCTATTTCATATATTTTTTTTAACACATTTGTTTTGATCATTTTCTTAAATGTAAACATTGACTTGGCATTTTTAACTACATTCTCCAAGCCATTCCATAATCTAATTCCCTGGATTGAGGTGAGGTTTGAGGTGAGATTGAGGTCCAACAAACATGAAACCGCAACGAGATGCTAGGCAGCTAAATGCAACGCGTGCTGCAAGATAATAGTGCTGTGCTGAAACATGCCTAGGAATTTTAGTTCCGCGGCGGATAATCTCCCATTAATATAATTTAATGAGTGAAAAAATAACCGAAACGGTACACAGGTGGACCGAACTGAACGTGCCGTACTGAAACGGTTGGTACACCCATGTGTACCGTTAACACCCCAACTTATATAGCACCGTTCTATCTGATCAAGATACTCATAGCACTTTACACTACAATCTGTGCCCTTATTTATCCATTCATACAGCACTCTAGTAGATCTCTAGAATAACCATTCATACACCTATGGGACACACATCAGAGGCGATGAGTTCTTCAATGTCTTGCCCAGGGACACTTCGGCGTGTGTCTGCTGGTGGAATCAAACCCCCAACTCTTGCATTGGAGGACGACTGCTCTAACCCCTCAGCCACAGCTGCCCCGAAAACAACAACAAAAATTTTGGGAAAAGTTTTCGTCCGTTGATGCTTGTTGATTTGTATATTTGTTGATTTGTATATTTGTTGATTTGTGTACAGTATTTAGGCAGCACACCAGCTCAGTGGTTAGCACTGTTGCCTCACAGCAAGAAGGCCCAGGTTCCTCTATGGTTGGAGCTGGGGTCTTTCTGTGTGGAGTTTGCATGTGCTTCTTTTGCTTGTGTGGGTTTTCTCCAGGTACTCCGGTTTCCTCCCGTAGTACTAAAGCATGCATGTTAGGCTGCCTTCAGGTCTAGGCCTCCCTTTCAAAAGAGATATGTGATCTCAATGGGATTTTTCTGGTTAAATAAAGGTTATAATAATAATAATAATAATAATAATAATAATAATAATAATAATAATAATAATAGTTGTTGTTGTTGTTGTTGTTGTTGTTGTTGTTGTTGTTGTTTTTGTTTTTGTTGTTGTTAATAATAATAATTATTATTATTATTATTTTTATTATTATTAATAATAATAATAATAGTGTTCCCTTGCTGCTGTAAGCTCAGATGTTCATTTTTCCAACAATTTTAATTGTAATTACTTTTATTATGTTTAAATGAAAAGTCATGTGACACCATGGTTTGTGTGGGCTAGTAGCTGTGATCTAGATTCAAGATTCAAGATTCAAATTCCTTTATTATCCCCGAGGGGCAATTAGATTTGCAGTCAATAGGTGTGCACAGATTCATACATACATATGCACTTACACACATATACACATATAAACACAAGACAATAAAACATTAAAATAACAGTGTTAAAATTAGTGTGCATTAAGAAACCTGATTGCTACTGGGATAAATGAGTTTTTAAATCTGTTCGTTCTACATCTGGGTTGCAGAAACCTGCGTCCAGATGGGAGCAACCTGAACTCGTCATGGAGTGGATGATCAGGGTTTGCCAGAATCTGCCTGGCCTTGTTCACTGACCTCACCTTGTGTAGGTCTGCGAGGTTCCTTAGGTCTATGCCAGCAGTTTTGCTGCACATCCTGACAATCCCCGAGAGTTTGCTTTTGTTCTTACAGGTCAAAAGTCCAAACCAACAGATGAAGGAAAAGGTTAAAATAGACTCAATAAAACATGAATAAAACATTCTCATAAAAGTTGAATCAACATTAAAACCACAAAGCTTCCGATAAAAATACATCCTCTGGTGGGCCTTTTTGCAAAGTGCATTCACGTGAAGGTCAAAGGTCAATTTATCATCGAAAACAGTTCCCAGGTATTTATATTGTTGCACTACCTCCACAGCTTCACCGTCAATGACCACGGGAGCTGTTACTGAAGAATTTTTCCTGAAATCGATTATCATCTCCTTTGTTTTAGAAACATTTAGTTTTAAAAAGGAAGACTCACACCATTCTGTGAAGTCCCCAATCACAGGCCCGGGGTCTGGATCATCACTGCTCAGAAGGGACAGGATGACAGAGTCATCAGCAAACTTTACAATGTGACGCTGAGGGAAATGGCTGCGACAATCGTTTGTGTATAAAATAAATAAAAGAGGCGAAAGAACACAGCCCTGAGGGGAACCAGTAGAGGACAGAAGGACATCAGAGAGGACCCCATTAACTCTCACCCTCTGAGACCGAGCAGTTAAAAAGTCCACAAGCCAACATATGAGGCTGAAGTCAAGACCGTACAGACTTTGTAATGGAGTGGATGATCAGGGTTTGCCAGAATCTGCCAGGCCTTGTTCACTAAAGTCCCACATTACTAGAGAGCGCACGTTGATTCCAAAAAATACAACATGATAGTTCCCATAAAATAGTTCCCGATGGTTAAAATTCAGGCCCTCTGATGGATTTGCGACCTGTCCGAGGTGTCCCCCGCCTCTCACACAGTGATGGCTGGACATGGGTGCCAGTGACCCCCCGTGGCCCTAAAAGGAAAAAGCTGGTAAAAGATGTTGGATGGTTGGATGGATGGCTAAAATTCTCAACAATAAGAGAAGACGAGGACACTTGGTCTGTCAGTATCATGAGTTCAGCACATGATCAGAGTTTGAGAGTGACAGGAGCACACTAAATGTGACAGGCTCAGAAAAAAAACCTGTTCAGGTTCATATTTGTTTGAGTTGTGGGACACAAACTGACAGTGGGTGTGCACAAACTGCTGCTTAGTCATCGTTTCTTAAAAAGCTCTGTGCCCACACATTGATCTAACAAAAGGGGTTTTAATTTTGAAACAAGTTGGAATAATAGTAATCTTTTTTACTTTTAACTTTTCTAAATTGTTTGTTTGTGTGTGCACGGGAGGTGCAAACACAGCAGAAAATGTTAGTTTAGACAGAAATCTGGAGTAGTGCCTTAAATTCCAGGCATGAACTTTTTTTGTAACTAGTAAAATTGTTGGTACCACTTTACAGTAAGGTTCCCCTTATAGATGGCTAATAAATAGTTTATAGATATGTTAGTAATTCCTCTATAAACACTTTATAAACCATTAATAACTGCTTATTATAATTAATTACGGGCGAGAAAGAGACAAAACTGATTAGTTTATTGCCAAATACTGATATTTCATCTAGAATTGTTATATTAAACATTTCAGACTAAGTTACTGCCTTGTAAGCACAATCAGCATTTGTAAACCAATTTTTTAAGGATATAATATTGTACGTTTTCACTGCATTACTATCTGTGGTTATAGATAATTATACAGTAATGCTGTCAAAGTATACTATCATATTATTGTATTATTAATTAATAATACAAACTAATATATTTTGCATAATAATATGCATACTGTATTTAATGCATAATAAGTACAGTATTTTCTGGAATATAGGTCGCACCTGAATATAGGTCGCACTGTTCAATTATAATAATAATAATAATAATAATAATAATAATGTCTATTCCTGTCATCTGCATATGTTCCCATACACAGACGAAATTCGTCTCTGCATTTAACCCAACCACCTACCAGGTGGTGCAGTGAGCAGCCCGAAAGCGCCCGGGGAGCTGGAGAAATAGGTGTGCACTCATAGACACCCCAAGCTGGGTAGTGGCCGGGGCGCGAACCCGCGACCTTCGGATCCGTAGTCAAAAGCCCTGCCACTAGACCATCTTATCGCCCAAAAATTGAAAAAAAGCAAAAATCCATATATAGGTCGCACCTGAATATAGGTCGCACCTACGTCAAAATGTGGACCGTGTTTAGCTCTGCTGCAAATGTCTGCCACAGGAGCGCACAGCAAGGCTTTTAAGAAGATTAACACTTAAAAACAATTATTTGTTTGATAAAAATTATAGCAAATATGTGTCTGAGCTGAACTTTTCTTTAATAAATGAATAATTTTAGCAGGATAAACACCTAAAAATATATATTTGTTAGCTGACATTATTGTAAGAGTGTGTCTCAGTTTAATTTTTGTTAATAAATGATTACAAATCAGCTTATTTTATAAAAAACCATAAATAGGTTGCACCTGAATATAGGTCGCAGGGCATGCAAAAATGATAAAAAGCTGCGACCTATATGTAGTTATTAATGATTTATAAAGTGTTTATAGATGATTTAATGGTGTATCTATAAAATATTTATTAACCAACTATGAAGGGAGTAGGGGTGCACCAATACACCGGCCGTCCGATTTATCAGCCCCGATTTCCTTAATTTTGGGAAATTGTCTGATACTTGCATGAGAAACCGATTTTACCGATTTAAAAAAAAGAAGTTTGAACAACAATTAACTTTGTTTATACAAGCCCAAAACCAGAAAAGTTGGCACGTTGTGCAAATCGCAAATAAAAACAGAATACAATGACTTGCAAATCTTTTTCAACCCATATTCAACTGAATAGAATGCAAAGACAATATATTTAATGTTCGAACGGAGAAACTTTATTTTGTTTTGCAAATAACCATTAACTTAGAATTCAATGGCAGCAACACATTGCAAAAAAGTTGGCACAGGGACATATTTACCACTGTGTTACATCGCCTTTCCTTTTAACAACACTCAGTAAACGTTTGGGAACTGAGGAGACCAATTTTTGAAGCTTTTCAGGTGGAATTCTTCCCCATTCTTGCTTGATGTACAGCTTAAGTTGTTCAACAGTCCGGGGTCTCCGTTGTCGTATTTTACGTTTCATAATGCGCCACACATTTTCAATGGGGGACAGGTCTGGACTGCAGGCAGGCCAGGGGAGGACCCGCACTCTTTTGCTACGAAGCCACGCTGTTGTAACACGTGCAGAATGTGGCTTGGCATTGTCTTGCTGAAATAAGCTGGGGCGTCCATGAAAAAGACGTCGCTTGGATGGCAGCATATGTTGCTCCAAAACCTGTATGTACCTTTCAGCATTAATGGTGCCTTCACAGATGTGTAAGTTACCCATGCCTTGGGCACTAATGCACCCCCATACCATCACAGATGCTGGCTTTTGAACTTTGCGCCTATAACAGTCCTGATGGTTCTTTTCCTCTTTGGTCCGTAAGACACGACGTCCACAGTTTCCAAAGACAATTTGAAATGTGGACTCATCAGACCACAGAACACTTTTCCACTTTGCATCAGTCCATCTCAGATGAGCTCGGGCCCAGCAAAGCCGGCGGCGTTTCTGGATCTTGTTGATGAATGGCTTTTGCTTTGCATAGTAGAGCTTTAACTTGCACTTACAGATGTAGCGACGAACTGTAGTTACTGACAGTGGTTTTCTGAAGTATTCCTGAGCCCATGTGGTGATATCTTTTACACACTGATGTCGGTTTTTGATGCAGTACCGCCTGAGGGATCGAAGGTCACGGGCATTCAATGTTGGTTTTCGGCCTTGCCCCTTACGTGTAGTGATTTCTCCAGATTCTCTGAACCTTTTGATGATATTACGGACCGTAGATGGTGAAATTCCTAAATTCCTTGCAATAGCTCGTTGAGAAAAGTTGTTCTTGAACTGTTCGACAATTTGCCCACGCATTTGTTCACAGAGTGGTGACCCTCGCCCCATCCTTCTATGTGGATGACTGAGCATGTCAAGGAAGCTGCTTTTATACCCAATCATGGCACCCACCTGTTCCCAATTTGCATGTTCACCTGTGGGATATTCCAAATAAGTGTTTGATGAGCATTCCTCAAATTTCTCTGTCTTCTTTGTCACTTGTGCCAGCTTTTTTGAAACATGTTGCAGGCATCAAATTCCAAATGAGCTAATAATTGCAAAAAATAACAAAGTTTACCAGTTCGAACGTTAAGTATGTGGTCTTTGCAGTGTGTTCAATTGAATATAGGTTGAAAAAGATTTGCAAGTCATTGTATTCTGTTTTTATTTGCGATTTCCACAACGTGCCAACTTTTCTGGTTTTGGGCTTGTATTTCAGAGCACTACACCATGGCCAGTTAAAACAAGTTTGTATTGTTTCCAGGATATTGTTCAAAAGTATGTTTTTCAATAAAATAAAATATAAACCAGACAGTGTCGCTTATAAAACAAAATCGGTATCGTCCAAAATCGGAATCGGCAGGTCAGACTTTTTAGAAATCGGTGATCGGCCAGAAAACTGCAATCGGTGCACCCCAAAGGGGAACCTCATTTTAAAGTGGTACCAAATTGTCTTAACATCTGAAAAGAAACCAAGCTTGTAAAGTTTTTTTTGTTCAAATTTGTATTCCTACCTTATGCTTCAAGTCTTTGAAAGGGCTTATTCCGCCCCTCGGACCCCTGCATTCCTTCCCTCGCTCTGTGAAAAGGAGACCTTATGAGACTAATCCAGCGATTAGTAATGGTGAAAACGGTTTTGTGCCGTAATCCAATTGGAAGCCGCAGAGCTGAGCTGAGCGGCATTTAGTGGCATTTACTGAGTGTTGGTGGGATAAAAGGAATTTCTTCTCAAGTCAGATAAAAAGCGCAGCACCTTTTATTTTAATGCATTTTCTCAAGGGCAGATACCGTAAACTCATTCACATGCTAATATGTTTTTATACATGAAGACAACCGTCAAGTTAATGACTATACATTGAAATGATCTAAAACGAGTGACTTATAAGTACCGTATTTTCTGGTGTATAGGTCGCACCAGTGTATAGGTCGCATTGTCCAATTATCACCAATAGATTGGAAAAATCCCTAGATAGGTCACACAGGTGTATAGGTCGCACCTACGTTTAGCTCTGCTGCAAATGTCTGCCACAGGAGCACACAGCAAGGCTTTAAAGAAGATTAACACTTAAAAACAATTATTTGTTTGATAAAAATTATAGCAAATATGTGTCTGAGCTGAACTTTTCCTTAATAAATGAACGTAATTGTGAAATGAGCTGGATTTAAAAATTTGTTTCGCCGAAAGTGATAACAAGCCATAGGTCGCACCGGTGTATAGGTCGCAGGCCTTGAAAAAAACCCATAAAAAGGTGCAACCTATACACCGGAAAATACGGTAATTTGTGCAATTGTTTACTGATATTACATTTGATTTTAGTTCAGTTGCAGCTAAATTTTACCTGTAGCTCTGAATCACATTCAAGAAAAGACCCAGAACTGAAATAATGACAAGGTTCGAAACAGTTTTGAAATGCGTGTGGAAAAGGAAAGGCCGCAGACAATGAGGTCACTGTGAAAGTTGACAGGATGGGTTTGGCTGGTCAGGGGCACAAGTGCAGCGTGTGTTTGTGCAGCTCTGACACATGAGATGTGTGTTTGTGTATGTCTGCATTCAGACAGCAATTATGAGAGGAAAAGGAGAAACGATGGTCTTTCTTCAGCCAGTAAACACAAACCATTGGCTGTTTGGCCATTAGAAGAACCAAAAGAGGATAAAATGCAACTTGAGGAATAAATAAATATGTCAGTTTGATTATAAAACAAACATGTTAATTTATTACTGGCTGGTGAAATTATAACATAACAATATAGCAACTAGAAATGCTTTTTTCTTCTTCTTCTTGGCTCTTAATTTGAAGTAACAATGGATCGTGCTGAAAAATTTCCACTACAAAATAGGACACCCCTTCAAGAAGTGGATGAGTCAGCAGTTATCAAATGCCTTCACAAACAGGCACAACTTCAAGGTCACGGGTCTGAAGTATAAGTTCACCTGGATCCCCCATGTTCTCTGGTAGACTACTGCAAAGTCCGCAAGTTTGTGAACTCATTGGAAAAACCCAGCAGGATCACTGGAAATGCTGTGGACTCAGATGAGTCGGGTCTCTGCACCGGGTTAATGACCCACCAGATAAGCTGCTGACTCAGGGGAGTTGTGCCTAGACGTTAACATTATGCTTACACAGATGACATGCACTTAACACTTTGATTAGCTTTTATTTAGTTTGAACATTTTATATTTTTGTTCCATCACCTGCAAGGTGTTTGCTCTTTTATTGGGGTGTGAAATTGTTAAATAAACACCACTGAACAAGCATATTCCCCACTCCATATATTTTACATTTTACTTATTATACTAGATGTTGTTGGATGTAACTCAAGGTCAAGGTCAACGTTTCTTTATCGTCATTTGCATCACATGTACGGTACATGTGATGGAACAAAATTGTGTACACAGGGTCCCAGTTACACCCAACAAAAGTATAAATTGTAAAAGAAAAACAGTAATAAAATCTTACTGGGACCCTGAGTACACACTTTTGTTCCACCTCATGTAGGCTACCACATGTGATGCGAATGACAATAAAGAACCTGGAACCATGAGCTTATGGCAGGGTGGAGGAATGCTGTGTTAATGACTCAAGTGAACTGGCAGTGGCAGACTTAGACATTTTGGGACCCCAGGCAAACCTTTGTAAAGGGGCCATCCCCCAAGTCAGCCTAATGCCTCTTTTCCACCGCTCGGCTCGGCTCGGGTTGGATCGGCTCAGGTCGGCTCAGTTCGGGTCGGGTCACATCTATGTTCTGTTTCCACAGCTTTTTTGTACCCCTTCTGTGGGCGGGGTCCAGAATCCTACTCGTCTTACCACATGGTGGCAGTAGTGTTCCCTCAAGCTATTTACTACAGTACTAGCCACCACTAGAAGAAGAACACAATAAAGGCTTTGACAGAATGTTGTGAAAGAGATGTCATGCTATAATGAGTACCTCATGAGCTGTAATCTTTAAACCCAATTCATAATCCTACCTTGTTGCCTTCTTTAAACCCATGTATTTTCCAATTTAGTATTTTTACAATAAAGATGTATTAAAGCATATTTTATTATTTAGTTATGCACAAGGTGCTTGATAAAGTTGCAAAACCATATTTATCTGAGCTGCTTCAACCTTCCTGCCCTCCCCGATCTCAGATCAGCTGAGCAGTTGCTGCTGACAGTCCTCAAAACTTTTTAAATCTTATTTAAAAACACACATTTATTCCTTGGCTTTTAACACGTGATCTTATCTTTTATGGCATGTTAACACACCTGCAGTAAGACTGGTATATGTATTTATTTTTGTATGCTTTTTATAGTTTTTAATTAACTTGTCTTTTATGTTATTGTACAGCACTTTGGTTGACCCTGTGGTTTTTAAAATGTGCTTTATAAATAAAGTTGATTTAAAACATCACACTGTGATCTTTGAAACTGCCAGAGTTTCCCTGGTAAAGTTGCTGCTGGGTGGTAGATGGGTAGATGGTAGATGGATGGTCTGTGAATTCTTTAACTTTAAACTGTCCAAAGGACTTTGGCCACTTTTAATTTTTGACTTTTTTTGTATGACTTCATCCTAGAACCAAATAATTTATAACGTAATAACAGTTGAGCAGATTCTAATAATCTTTATCTTATGATTCTTTAAAGGTCAAATGCAAATGGAAAGTTCTCTTAACTTCCAGTATGGATTTAAACACAATACACACTTCACATTATAAAATAAGTTTAGGAAATTGAATGTTCGAGGACACCACTTAAGAAAATATAACGTTTAATAGGAAAAGTTTGAAGTGACAAACAGAAGTAACAAATTTCCATCTGGTGTCTCACGTCTTCCTCCAGAAGATGACACAGGTTGTTGAATTCTGGCGATTTTCTTCTGTTGACTGTAAAAGAAAAATGTGATTAATTTAGTCCAGAAACTGTTTTTTTTTTTTTTAAACAACACAGTGTGATCACAACATGTTCATATACTAAATGTATCCTGTTGGAGTTATTTGAAATAAAATTCAATGTTTTATAGACATAAAGACACCTCCATTAATTTTCTCCCTTGTTTGTATCACATATTATCAATTCTATCAAAAACCACATAGCTGATATTTTTCAAAAAAATCTAGTGTGATCACAACATGTTCATATACTAAATGTATCCTGTTGGAGTTATTTGAAATAAAATTCAATGTTTTATAGACATAAAGACACCTCCATTAATTTTCTCCCTTGTTTGTATCACATATTATCAATTCTATCAAAAACCACATAGCTGATATTTTTCAAAAAAATCTAGTGTGATCACAACATGTTCATATACTAAATGTATCCTGTTGGAGTTATTTGAAATAAAATTCAATGTTTTATAGACATAAAGACACCTCCATTAATTTTCTCCCTTGTTTGTATCACATATTATCAATTCTATCAAAAACCACATAGCTGATATTTTTCAAAAAAATCTAGTGTGATCACAACATGTTCATATACTAAATGTATCCTGTTGGAGTTATTTGAAATAAAATTCAATGTTTTATAGACATAAAGACACCTCCATTAATTTTCTCCCTTGTTTGTATCACATATTATCAATTCTATCAAAAACCACATAGCTGATATTTTTCAAAAAAATATAGTGTGATCACAACATGTTCATATACTAAATGTATCCTGTTGGAGTTATTTGAAATAAAATTCGAATTTTTATAATTTATTTTCGTTGTGCAAGCACAGTTTTGGAAGGAGTCAAAGCGAAACTACTTTAAATGCAGCATATTTGACCACTACGTGACAATATTAAAGCGTGGTTAAGCTCAGGAGCCCTCGTACTATAAAGTCAGCTATGAAATATATTTTATATCTGTTCATTGAGCTACATTTAAAGACATAAAGCCGCCCGCGCGCCGCGTGTTGCTCGTGGCGAACCTGCTTTTTAAAATCCTGCAGTTTTGAGCAATACGTGATTTTATTAAGGACACGTTCAGCTGAAGACCCATCTTTGCTATAAATTTTAAAAATAATAATTGTTTTTACCGTGTTATTCATGTAAAGTCCTGCAGTGATCACTTCACTCGCTTCCGTGAAAACTGCTCGAGTCTCCTCCTTCCTACTTCCGGAGCGGGTCAGCTCGCCTCAGTACACCTATGAAACCAGCCCGAAAATCTCAAGAAATCTCGCGCGGCTTAGCACGGAATATCCGGTGGAAAAGGATGAAAGGGGGTCTCTGCGACGCACATATGACGTAACATCCGACCCGAGCCGACCGGTGGAAAAGGGGCATCAATGTACCATAAGGCCCTGCCCTGAAGGTCAAAGATTTTCATGTTAATACTCTAATACAGTACTGGGAACTAGACAATAAAAACAACCGTTTTTTTCTCTACTGTACTTTAATAAGGTACAACTATCCTTTAAAATCTTTTTAAGTTTTTCCGCTCCGCTTTTGTATCTTCGCGTTGGCTTCATCTGTTTTCCATCTCCTCTGTCTTCCCGCTCAAGCATACTGAGCACTTCCTGGATTTTTGGGTGATGTGTAACGCTCATTAAGGCTAGGCGCCTGACCACGGCCAGATATGGTAAATAGGCAGTCAGAAAAGGTTCAGCTGAGGAGCCTGTTGTGTGAATAAAACACCATCAGACAAGAAGCAAGTTTTAAGTTGTTTGTATTGTATAGACTTAGGAAGGTATTTATAATAATATTGTTTGTAATAATAATCATTTTCTTTGAGTATAACCAATAGACAAAATACACACAACAAAACAGACCCTAATTACAACCAATAGACAAAATACACACAACAAAACAGACCCTGATTACACCCAAGAGTTCTTTTTTTTTTCTATTTTAAATCAGTTCTTGAATCCCGGATGATTAAAGGTCCATCAATCAATAATCTGGTAGTTTGTAGTTCATGATCCAGGGTAATATGTCCAGAAAAAAACAAATAGTTTGGTGCAATTTAAGTCCTACCGCACAGCTGCGGTGATCCGGTAGCTTGCCATCCTGGGTGGGAACAGGGGGTGAAAAAAACCCTGACCTAAACAAGGTCATAAACAAAACAAAAATTAGCATTACTATATACACAGGACTAAACTGTTATCAAAAATAGTTAAACATTCACATAGTTAAACATTCACAAAAACAAATAAAATAATTCCAGCAGGTATTTTTCAAGAATCATTCAAATGTCCTGTTAAGCACCTTGGTCAATGCAAGGCATTGTAGGAAGGTGCTATACAAATAAAGTTTATTATTATTATTATTATTATTATTATTATTATTATTATTATTATTATTATTATTATAACTTCAATTCAAAGACCACATCAACAGTACAGATCAAATTAAAGTTACAGATCAAGTTTTAAAGTGCACTTCCAAGTTGTATCCAAGTTTAATTCATATAAGAGTCAATTAAGCTTAATTTACTTCAATATTGTTTCAAAAAACAAATAGTAATTTCTTTTGTTGCGCAACCCAAAAGAAATTAACCAATTCCAAATTTCTATAGGCAGTCAAAGGATGAAATTACAAAAATCAAAGGATTTATTTAATACTTTACGTATATATATTCTATTCGGCCATGAAATTAACAAAAAGAGAATGATCTTTTAATCACTAAGACCACTTTTAAATCTCAAATACATAAATGGAGTGGGCGTGTCGCCACCGCATTTCTATTTCATAAAAGGAACCCAAATACATAAAACAAACGACTCACCGTCGAGTGGTTGACACAAAACACCCAATACAATCCTCCGGCCGCGTTAATTTAGCTTGATACAGCGGGGTTCTCTCATGATTTATGAAGACGCCAAGCACAAGCAGCTAGCCACGGCGTTAGCACCCGAGTTCACCTCGGACCCAGAAGATGTCAAGATGGAATAGTCCACTTTTAGTAGGGGGATACAGAAATCGACCAGTTTTTGTATTGCGTTTTTAATTATCGTTTTCATCGTAACTATAATTATTTTTATGTTAAACGTACATTAACAAGCAGGAGCAATGTTAGGGATGTAGGTGACTGGCCGGGGCGGGGCCCCTGCTGATTGGGGGCCCAGGGCAACGGCCTCATTTGCCTATATGGTAGATCCGCGTCTGTGAACTGGGTTATTTTATTAGTGAGTGATTCACATTAACTAGGATCTGTAAAGTGAACAGGATTTGCCAGCTCTTGAAGAAAACTGCAGAAAACCCATGTATGCACGGGGAGAACATGCAAACTCCACGCAAAACGGTTCCAGACAGGTTTGTGAACCGGCAACCTTCTTGCTTTAAGGCGGCAGCTTTAATCACAGCTCCATTGTGCCTCAATACAACCAGTACATGGAATCATAACTCCTATTAAGCAGATTTACCTCTACATTAGATTAGCTGTAACTAAATTGTTCCAAAAGTCCACATGTCAGTCAGACAAGGTTGTCTGCAGCGTGGGGGCTCCACAAGGAACAGTCCTTGCCCCCTTCCTCTTCACCCTCTACACCGCTGACTTCCAGTACAGCTCTGCCAGCTGTCACCTGCAGAAGTTCTCGGATGACTCTGCAATCGTAGGCCTCATCAAAGATGGAGATGATGGGGAGTACAGAGAACTGACTAAGAACTTTGTGGAGGGGTGCCAGAGGAACTGTCTGCAGATCAACACAGGAAAAACAAAAGAACTTGTGGTGGACTTTCACAGGTCCAAACAGTCTCCTGCTGTGCCAGTGAACATTCAGGGACATTGAGATTGTGAGGTACAAGTATCTGGGTGTTCATCTTAATAACAAGCTGGACTGGACTGACCACACAGCTGCCCTCTACAAGAAAGGACTGAGCAGACTACATCTACTGAGGAGACTCAGGTCCTTTGGTGTGCGGGGGGCTCTTCTCAGGACTTTCTTTGATGCTGTGGTGGCATCAGCCATCTTTTACGGAGTGGTCTGTTGGGGTAGCAGCATCTCCACTGCTGACAGGAAGAGACTGAACAAGATCCTCAGGAAATCCAGCTCTGTCCTGGGGTGTCATGTTGACCCAGTGGAGGTGGTGGCTGACAGGAGAATGAGGACCAAGCTTCAGCGCATGCTGGAGTTCCCGTCCCACCCCATGCACCACTCTCTGACAGCCCTGAGCAGCTCCTTTAGTGCCCGGCTGCTGCACCCTAAGTGCGTGAAGGAAAGATACCGAAGGTCTTTCCTTCCGGCCGCTGTCAGACTGTACAACACCCGCTGCTCTTAGTAGTTATATTTCGTTTTATACTGTTTCGGTGTTTTTTGTACTCATTTGTATTATTTGTGTATATATAGATTTTAAACTTTTTTTTGGTACTGGTTCTGTTCTGTCCTCTATGCTGCTGTGGCAATGTAAATTTCCCCACTGTGGGATTAATAAAGGCATCTTATCTTATCTTATGATGATCAGTCTTTATATGTCCAGTTATACCAATTTCAACCTCCAAAGCCATTATGGTGGTTGACAATACAAGTTGGTATGTCACGTCTTTGAGCCCTTCCATAAACAGTTTTTAAATTTCAAAGTTCATTCTCCATGATCCAGGTAGAAAAATCAACAAAGTTAAGTCAGGTCCTCCGAACGGATTCTTTTTTTTTGTTGAAAAGTTTCGCCTTTCATCTAAAAGACTTCATCAGACAGAGGAGCTCGAGACCTGACTTTGTTGGATTTTTTTTACCGTGGTTATTGAGCATGAAATTTGATGTTTTGAACTACGGTACTGTTAGAATAAGTTCTGTATCTGAAGCAGGGAGAGGAGGAGCACTCGTCATCCATTTCAGAAGGTTTATTTTACCCACATGTAAAGTACAAGACCATGAGCCCTGGGCCATTGTCATGCGGTCACACACAAGCCGTTTACGCATTGTCCGGCCCTCCCCGGCTCTCCCAGCTTCTAACCCGGGTTCGGCGTCTTCGCATTTACCTTTTCCGCCCGGGATCCACCCTTGTTCTGGAACCATCTTCACCGTGGTTCCATCGAGCCGAGCCCGACAGGGCTAGTTTCACGTCATGTACTGCTCACATTTGATTCGTTGTTTGCAGCAGGGGCGGGACTCATTCAAACAACCTCAGCGCGAGGGTTGAATTTCATTCAAATTTAACTACAGAAACGAGAAACCCCTAAAACAATTGTTAGCTGAATTAGTGTTTCTGAGTGAAATTTTTGTTAATAACTGATCACAAATCAGCTTATGTTACAACGTAAATAACACGAAGCGCACACCCATTTCCGCCTTTCAGCGCGACCTGAATGTCATTAAACAGCATTAAACAATAACTAATATTGTCTAACTGTTGCGCGCAGCCAGGGTTTTAAAATATAACGAATAATCTCTAACTTTTACGTGCAGCTAAAATGTCAAGAGGAGTGATTGCTATATGGGCAAGTTGGACACCTGAAAATTCAGTCCGTCCGGATAGCTCAACGAGTTAATGCATTGTCGTTTTGACCGGGAGAAGTGGGTTCGCTTCCCGCCTGGGACAAAGTTATTTTACTTTTTTTTTCTCTTTATTCACATTTTCTTTTAAATAAAAAGGAGTTTGTTAACCAAACAAACTCCTTTTTATTTAAAAGAAAATGTGAATAAAGAGAAAAAAAAAGTAAAATAACTTTGTCCCAGGCGGGAAGCGAACCCACTTCTCCCGGTCAAAACGACAATGCATTAACTCGTTGAGCTATCCGGACGGACTGAATTTTCAGGTGTCCAACTTGCCCATATAGCAATCACTCCTCTTGACATTTTAGCTGCACGTAAAAGTTAGAGATTATTCGTTATATTTTAAAACCCTGGCTGCGCGCAACAGTTAGACAATATTAGTTATTGTTTAATGCTGTTTAATGACATTCAGGTCGCGCTGAAAGGCGGAAATGGGTGTGCGCTTCGTGTTATTTACGTTGTAACATAAGCTGATTTGTGATCAGTTATTAACAAAAATTAAACGCAGAAACACTAATATATATATATCCAGCTAACAATTTTTTTTTTGCCGAGTCTCCTCTCTTAAAACACGAACACTCCACCCACGTGAAGAGAGCACCCCACCCACTTCCAGAGAACTGCCCACCCACTTCAAGGCGGCTTTGCGGCAAATGCGTAATGAACGCGGGTGGCCCAGAGCCACCCAGGGGAGCCCCGGGCCATTGAGGGCTGGCCAATGCGTAAACGGCTACAGAGGTCGCGCTAGACTTTTTCGTTGTCGGTCGTTTTGACAGACAACAATTAATTTGAATTTGAATAAACAAAATTAATTTTAATCAGTCATTTAATTTTTTTAAATAATTACCATATTTTTTCATTCTTTTTAATTAATAATAGTTCCAAACAAGCTGAACAGAGAATATACATCTGCAATAACAAAAAATAAATAAATGAAATAACGATGCATAAACAATTCAATTAAACGATAGCATCTAACCTCCTTGCTACAAGTTGATCGCTCAGTGTAGGGCGGATTTCTTGTTTGTCCATCGTCCTCCACTGCATCACTCCCTCTTTTTTCACCTCTTTTTTCAGCACGATCGCAGTTATTGGGCTTTTTGAAGAAACTTCGTACGCTAAGCTGCCTTGACATTTTTTTCAAATGTAGTCAACAACGTCATGTATTTTCTTCTTTTTCCTCTCCCTTTGGTTTATTGGGGGTTGGCAAAAGTCGTAATGTGCAATTACCGCCACCTACCGGACTGGGGTGTGAAGTTCATGAACCGGTTGGTAGAGAGTGGATGTTAATCTGTCAAACGACAGACGGTGTTTTGATTTCTCCGTCATCACGTGAAACAACCAGTCAAATACGGAAAATATTTGGTTAACGCGACCTTTGGTCACACATAGCAATGGCCCCGAGTGTAAACAGAAAACCTGTCTTCTTCGGAGCTCGGCCACACCTCCAAGAGTCATCATCACCATCGTCGAATGGGAAGCCCTACTCTGTCATGTGACCCAGCACTCAGCCAATAATATCTCGCCATGTGTTCTATAATGGATGGTGCGTGAATATTGGGAGTTTTAGGCATGTAACTAAAACTACATTTTCCACCGGAAATTGAATCAGATCGTGTTTAAACGAAACAGGAACGAAACAGGATACATAATATTGTAGTACTTGTATGTATTCGCTTATGCCTGTATTATTTCCCATACTGGCTAGGCCGACCTGAGTTTAAGTGTGTTACTGTGCATTTACCTCGTTAATGGAACTCTGCATGCTGCGGTTGTGTGTTCCGGGGGACTGTTTTGTGTGTGACTCAGTTTGATGCTCGCTGATTCTGGTGTGGACGTATAAGTTCATCTGCATCGGCGTTAGAGCACAAAAACCATTCAGTTATACTCCTGTTCGGTCATCTTCATTAAAGGAAGATCACGTTATCCCCTCCTGGAGTGATTATTATTCCGCACCTCTACGATCCATCCATGGGCTCCGTTAACAATGTGTATCCTGTTTCGTCATTTCGACATTTTCATGAAGTTAATATATTATCTGATAAAATTATATTTCAGTACTTTGGCTATGGCGGCCTCAGAGGAGTTGGCAGAGGAGAAAGCAGACTCCAGAAACCATCTTATCACCATCAAACTGGTTTACCCGCTTTGTGAAGGTGCTATTTATAAGACTTAGTTTGTTGTGGCTCTTTAGACTGATGAAGACCTTTCGATGAAAGACGAAACATTTCAACAAAAATAAACTGTCCAGAGGACCTGACTTAACTTTGTTGGATCGGTCTTTAAAGTTAACAAATTAAGAGTTATGACATGAAATCCATTTTCAGGTTGGTATCACATTGAGATAAGTTTAGGTACCAAGTTTGACTTTTGAGAGTTACAATCAGAAAATACTTCATACTATCCTGGTTTTGTCACTTAAACTAAAGACATGAAGCTTGAGGTCATCAGGTGAATGTTTCAGCTCTCACCAAATACATATTTATGTTACAGGGATGGCCAAAACGTTCAATGACAGATGTGTAATAAAAGCTGTTTATAGGCAAAATAAACTGGAATTAATTAAATTAATTAGTTCTACATGTACCCGTAGTAACATCCATGCGCAAATTCTGCAAAGCACTGCAGTCTTTGACTTCTTGGACTCTGTGCAGAGCCATGTATGTGCAGTGCGGTTTTGTGTGTAATATAGAAACCAGGTTTGTCAAAAAGTTCAAGATTCTGCATCTTATCTGAATAAGCAGCCACACATTCGACCGCACATTTCATCATGAGATTAGAGTCAAGTGTGTAGCTCTGAGCTATTTTTCTTTGAGTTAAAAACCAAAGCAACACACGAGGAGAAGAAAGCGGGCAAAGAAGCGGCGTTTGGAGACGAGATGGGGACAGAAATAAAAGAAGAGGGGATGACTCAGGGTGCAGTAATGTGGTCTTTTGTGGCCCTCAGCATGCAGCTTTGTGTGTGTGTGTGACGTGTGTGTATGTGTGTGTGTGTGTGAATGCCCCCCATGGCACTCGAGGCTCACTGAGGATGTGCAAACATAAGACCAGTCCCTATGATGAAACTAGAACATAGATCTGTGATGAAAGGGAAAGCATGTGATCAGAAACAGAAGAGGTGGTCACGTGTTTCCTCGTGCATCATCTCTGGTCCAATCAGCTCAGAGTTCTGCCTTTTTATGATATGCCTGCGTCTATGTTATGATTCTATCTTTGATCTCAGTTGATACTATTATTGATTTTATTAGTTGTATTTGACCTCTAATTTTGTTCCACTTTGTAGCACTTTGAGATTTTCATTAATGAAAAGTGCGTTATAAATTAAATTCATTATTATTATTATGTGTGACAGTGCCTGTCTGTTAGCAAAATATCTCTCGGACCAGTGGAGAATTTGTGTTGAAACTTTCAGAAGATATTCATTAAATGTACTTCTATAACGAATTAACCTTTGAAGTAAACCTGATTCAAGATGGCCGCCACAGATTGTCAACCCCTGCAAGCATAAAAGTGGCTGTAGCTCAACAGATTTTACAGATATTCGGCTAAGATTTGGTGTGGCGGTAGCTGGGAGTCAACAGATCACGTGAGATCTTTGTTTTAAACTTTGGAATGCAGGGAAGCAGTTGATAGACAAAAGGCCTTTAATATTTCCTGTTTGGTGTTGGCGCGAAGTGAAGAAGTGATTCCGTTTTAGCACACACGCAGATGATTCCCTTGTGACATTGTCAAAATGCAAAGTAATTAGCAAAGAAGAAGTCGTGCAGGGAAGTTGTCGGGCCTCACTTTCCTCATATTTCAGTTTGACTGTCGAAGGGAACAAAAACATTTCTCTGCTCACACGTTTGTGTTTCGTCGCCAATCAGAATGAATTGTGTGCAATTCTCAGAGGATTTGTCATTAAAATACATAGATATTTAAATTAACTTTGTTTTTTTTATCAAAAAGGCGTTCAATACAAGATCAACTGGACTTTATTTGTAACAGAAGACGTTATTTCGCTTCTCATCCGAGGAGCTTTATCAATTCAATGAACCAGACTGTGTGCGCGTGGAGTTATAACAGGAGTCACGCACCAACATATGTAAATTGCAAGCTGAGCAATTGTGAGCAGCATGAACATCATTGTGAGCAGCATGAACTCAGTGACATACAATGTTGCTAAACATCTGGCTGGTATTTTAGCTCCTCTGGTTGGTAACACACCCCATCATATAAAGAACTCCATTGATTTCACCAACAAAGTTCAACATTTGAAGCTGACCCCGGGAGAAACTCTTGTATCATATGATGTGACTTCTCTGTTCACATGCATACCCATTTCTGAAGCAGTAGAAACTGTCAAAAAACGACTTCTACAGGACAAGGATTTGGGCAAAAGGACCAACTTCACCCCAGATCACATCTGCACCCTGCTGGATCTCTGCCTCTCCACCACTTATTTCAAGTTCAATGACAGATTTTATAGACAGAAGCACGGCTGTGCCATGGGATCTCCAGTGTCACCCATTGTTGCAAACCTCTACATGGAGGAAGTGGAACAGAGAGCCCTTAACTCCTATGAGGGGACAACTCCAAGCCATTGGTTCTGATATGTGGATGACACCTGGGTCAAAATCAGAGTCAGAGTCAGAGTCAGAGAGAATTTATTGTCATTTGCACCGCATGTAGTACATGTGTTGAAAACGAGATTATGTACACAGGGTCCCAGTTACATCCAACAACAAATGCAAGAGAAATACAATAATAACATCTAGGATTAACTAAGAGAGACATCACATCAGCTAGTAATACACTAAGCCCTAATGTAGTAGAAAAACATCATTATAAACAGCAGCACGAACATGAGCAGATGGTCACAGATGAACGCAGCAACAAGAAACAGATCAGTATCAGTATGATGTGACATTTTGCAGTGTTTATTCTTATTATTTATTTATTCATGAGTCTGACAGCCTCAGGGTAGAAGCTGTTCCTCAGTCTAGTGGTTCTACATTTGATGCTCCTCAACCTCCGTCCCGAGGGGAGTGGTGCAAAGAGTGAGTGTGCTGGGTGAGTGAGGTCTTTCATGATGCAGGTGGCTCTTTTTCTGCATCTGGAGGTGTAAATGTCTGTGATGGTGGGGAGACTGACTCCCACAGACTTCTGTGCAGCCTTCACCACTCTCTGCAGAGCTTTTCTCTCTGCAACTGTGCAGCCTCCATGCCACACGTTGATGCTGGAGCACAGGACCATCCAAGCCAGGGAGATGGAAGCGTTCACCAGACACATTAACTCTGTTGATAACAACATCAAGTTCACCAGAGAGGATGCTAACGATAACAAGCTGCCTTTTTTGGACTGTTTGGTGCATATGGAGGGAGAGGACAGTCTCAACATTGAAGTTTACAGAAAACCAACCCACACAGACCAATATCTCCTGTTTGACTCTCACCATCCACTGGAGCACAAACTTTCTGTCATCAGAACTTTACAGCATCGGGCAGAACACATCCCCACAAGGACAGAAGGGAAGGAAAAGGAACAGAAACACATCAACAAATCGCTGCAAACATGTGGATATCCCAACTGGGCTTTTGTCAAGTCAGCAAGGAAATCTGCTAAACACAATAATCAACAGAAAAATGCTAACAGACGAAAAAACATTGTCATTCCTTATGTTGCTGGAGTCTCAGAGAATTTCAGAAGGATTTTCAACAAACACAACATCCCAGTACATTTCAAACCCAGCAGGACTCTCAGACAGAGGCTGGTGCATCCGAAGGACAAAAACCCCCACACACAAACAGAGTGGTGTAGTGTACGCAATCCAGTGCAGCGAGGACTGCCCAGACCGTTACATTGGAGAAACTAAGCAGCCCATCCACAGAAGAATGTCCCAGCACAGGAGAACAACCTCCTCTGGACAAAACTCAGTTGTTCACCTCCACCTCACGGACAAGGGTCACTCATTTGATGACCAGAATGTGCACATTTTGGACCGAGAACACAGATGGTTTGAGAGGGGTGTGAAGGAAGCTGTTTATGTTAAGAGAGAAAAACCTTCTCTTAAAGGAGAAATGTAATCAAATCTGAAAAAATCGATATAACAAGAATTTCATATAGTAAACAACACACATAAACATACTTAGTATGCTTTTTTCAAGTCAGTAGCTTAAAGAAATAGTTTTTTTACATTTTTCCTGCTACATGCCGAAGTGCAGTGATTTCTGTAGTAATTTTCTGGACGCACTTTTATGACACAATTAAGACCTCCTTTGCTATCTTACAATAACACTGAAGCTATAAACCCATCATTACTGTCCTCTTGTCTGTCATTTAAAATGGAAGCAGAAGACTTTTTTGAATCTGAAGGATATCACTTAAGTTTGTCAAAAACAGTTTGGTGATTTAGTGCATTAATGGGCATTTCTATCCTGGAAATACGAATAGCCTTCGCATGCTAACGTTAGCATGCTAGCGCCGTATGCTAACGTTAGCATGCTAGCGCCGTATGCTAACATGGAAGTGGGGGTGTTGAAAATGTCCTGAAACAGTTACCAATGTCTTGTTAAGCTCTGTATTCCACAGAACATAGTAGGATCTAAAATGATTTTTAAAGATGAAGGAGCAAGTTGAAACATGCAGGGTCTCCCTCCTTGCTAGCAGGCTCCATTGGGAGCTGCCTGGCTAACTAACTACGGTGGCCCTACACGGCCAAAATTCTACAGCGGCCGAATGCACAGGAGCGGTAAAAATACAATATAAAATTTTAAAAAAGTTTTAAAATCTATTTTGGGGCTTTTAGAATCGATTCTGAATCGCCAGGACTAAGAATCTTGATTCTTTAAAAAATAGATTTTTTTTTGCTGCATCCCTAATTGCTACACACTGAAACCTTTTTGTCCACTACTAGATTTTTTTTTTTATTAACACAAACAGAACTACAAAACACTACATAAACAAAAAAATATATACAAACTCTTGTGAATGATAACATAACTACAGTCTATAAGCTAGGGGGCGGTTTACAAAATGATGAAAGTTGAAAAAATACTAGATACACACACTAATATTACTGTATGAGGGACGACCATTGCACTGCCTATGTCATATTCAGGGGACGGAGAGCAAGCAGAGGGAGGGGGGTCAAAAACACCAGATGAGAATTTTTTCACTTTGCAAAGTCTAAATTTGAGTTAGGATGACATTTTTGACTTGTGAAATTTTCTCAACAAGCTTATTTTATGCTTTTCATTAGACTACTATTAGCTTAAAAACACTTTTCATTTCTCCTTTAACAGAGGAGGAGGTCTGAGATTTCAACTTTCCAAGACTTATAACTCAGTTTTGGGGCTGATTCACAAACGTTTTACACCGGATGGGAGCAGAGGTGTCTTGTCTGTGAATTAGACTAGCAAAGTTTGTTGAGAAACCTCTGTTGTTGGGCTGTGAGGTGTTTTTTGTCAATTTACATACAGTTGTTGTGTCTTCTGTCAGAGACTTCAAGGGAACTCCCTACTGTTAAGGTGTGATCTGTCAATTTACATGTATGTGTTACCTCAGCTTGCAATTTACATATGTTGGTGCGTGACTCCTGTTATAACTCCACGCGCACACAGTCTGGTTCATTGAATTGATAAAGCTCCCCGGATGAGAAGCGAACCGTCTTCTGTTACAAATAAAGTCCAGTTGATCTTGTATTGAACGCCTTTTTGATTTATCATGTCCTGGACGACTGAGAATCTTCACCAGCGTATTTGTTTTTTTATGAAAACATTCATTGATTGCACTAGAGTGAGCAAGCAGGTAAATAAAGTTGGAGTTTTCACTACAGTAAAAACAAGATACCGTATTTTTGCGACTAAAGGTTGCACCGTTATATGGATCGCTTTGTCCAATTATTGCCAAAAAATTGGAAAAATCCATAAACGGGTTGCACCTTAATATAGATCGCACCTATGTCACCGCTGACGTGACGCGTCACAGCTGAGACAACCCGGAAATGAGTGTTTACCGGTAGCTCTGTTGCAAATGTCTGCCACAGGAGCGAGCGAGCGGACTTTACAAGATTAACATGGTAAAAACAATTATTTGTTTGCTGAACATTATAGACAAGGGTTCCTGTGCTTAACCGTTCCTTAATAAATTCACGAAATGTTCAAATCAGCTGGATTTTAAAAAGTAGTTTCGCCATGTCGCGCGGGTGGGGCGGCTTTATTTCTTTAAAATTTAGCTAAATAAATGCTTTAAAAAATATATTTCTTAGCTGACATTATAGCACAAGGGTTCCTGAACTTAACCGTTCCTTAATCAATTCACGAAATAGTCAAATCAGCTGGATTTAAATTGTTTCGCTTTGACTTCTTCCAAATCCGTCGCGTGCACTGCCAAAATAAATTATAAATAAATCGAATTTTAGCTCAAATGTCTCATACAGGTCACAGTTTGTAAATGAAATCCAAATAATTACGCTCTGTAAGCTGAAAGAAAATCCGCCGAGTGGTTTATGAGTTATTTAGACAAATAGTATCAGTTTTGGTAGCTACCGCTAACAACAATGAACAATGCAAAAAGATCGATTTTTTTCTAGCTCTAAACATCTCATAAAGCTAGTCAGTTGTAAATGTCCATACAGTGATTACATTCTGTAAGTTTGATAAAAATCTGTCCTGTGGTTCTTGACTTATCTTGCTAACAAACACAGCTAACCATATATATACCATATATACAGTATATATATATATATATATATATATATATATATATATATATATATATATATATATATATATATATATATACAGGTAGTCCCCGACTTACGAGCGAGTTCCGTCCCTAGGGGGCGCTCGTATGTCAAAAATTCGTAAGTAGGATCACATAGTAAAAAAAAAAAAAAAAAAAAAAAATAATTTACTTTTTTTTAAATAAATGAATACATGTACAGTACTGGACAGTCACCAAGCACTTAGCCTATCCTAACACAGTTTTTAAAGATGAAGGAATAAGTTGAATTGTCTCCCTTTCACATAAAGGGAGCAAGCTCCCTATGGAGCATGCAGGGAGGAGGGAGACAATTCAACTGACTCCTTCATCTTTAAAAACTGTGTTAGGATAGGCTAAGTGCTTGGTGACTGTACAGTACTGTACATTTATCTATTTATTAAAAATATACAGTATATACAGTATTTTTATTTTTTATTGTTTTTTATTTATATCCCCAAGTGGAGGAGTTTAAGTATCTCGGGATCTTGTTCACGAATGAGGGAAAACTGGAGCGTGAGATCGATAGGCGGATAGGTGCAGCGTCCGCAGTGAAGCGGGCGCTGTACCGGTCTGTCGTGGTGAAGAGAGAGCTGAGTCAAAAGGCAAAGCTCTCAATTTACCGATCGATCTACGTTCCCACCCTCATCTATGGTCATGAGCTTTGGGTTATGACCGAAAGAACAAGATCTCGGATACAAGCGGCTGAAATGAGTTTTCTCCGCAGGGTGGCTGGACTCTCCCTTAGAGATAGGGTGAGAAGCTCAGTCATCCGGGAGGGACTCGGAGTAGAGCCGCTGCTTCTCCACATCGAGAGGAGCCAGTTGAGGTGGCTCGGGCATCTGGTTAGGATGCCTCCTGGACGCCTCCCTGGTGAGGTGTTCCGGGCATGTCCCACCGGGAGGAGACCCAGAGGAAGACCCAGGACGCGCTGGAGGGACTATGTTTCTCGGCTGGCCTGGGAACGCCTTGGGATTCCCCCGGAGGAGCTGCTCCAAGTGGCTGGGGAGAGGGAAGTCTGGGCCTCCCTACTTAGGCTGCTACCCCCGCGACCCGACCCCGGATAAGCGGAAGAAGATGGATGGATGGATGGATAGATAAATGTACAGTACTGTACAGTCACCAAGCACTTAGCCTATCCTAACACAGTTTTTAAAGATGAAGGAGTCAGTTGAATTGTCTCCCTCCTCCCTGCAGGCTCCATAGGGAGCTTGCTCCCTTTATGTGAAAGGGAGACAATTCAACTTATTCCTTCATCTTTAAAAACTGTGTTAGGATAGGCTAAGTGCTTGGTGACTGTCCAGTACTGTACATGTATTCATTTATAAAAAAAAAAAAAGTAAATTTTTTTTAAATTTTTTTTTATTTATTTTATTTTATTTTTATGAGATGCATGCTCTTAAGTCCGGGACCTCGTAAGTCAGAGCGCTCGTAAGTCGGGGACTACCTGTATATCTATATATATCTATATATCTATATATATATCTATATATATCTATATATATATATCTATATATATATATATATATATATGCTCCTTTCAGCAAATTTTTGAAAGTACAGAGCTATATCTCAACAAGTCTTGCTCTGGTGTAAGATAACTCTCAACTGAAGAAGCAATGCTTTTGGAATGTGGGGGGAGTATGTTAATGAAGGTTCTCAGTGTGGGGGATTGATCCTTTGTTTTGTCCTACTGGAGGTGATATGCTGGAGAAGGAAGGAAGGAATGTTTACTATTCAAACCCACAAACAAAGACCTCCAGTCCCAGGGGGCCCAGACACCTAATGGGAGGTGAATACTTTAAAATTGTCATTTGACAAACTCACAGTAGTTCTAATAGTAGTGTGAATTTTCTGGGTTTGCCAGTGTTAAACCTCTGGGACTCATTTGAGATCTGAATTTTAAACGAAGAGTGATGACAACAATTGACAATAACAACAATAGACATTCATGAAAGCTGCGTACAACTTAGTAAAAATAAACTAAAAATTGAACAGCTAACCATGCTAAGTGTGCACCCTTTTCTCCCATTTTTTAATTATATTATTTCCCCATATTTCCCCACTTATTGGAGCTAATTTTAGCGTGGTCTTGTCACTAGACGAAGAATAAAGTGCAATGAATAACAAGCCCAAATAAGCGACTTTACGTTCAATGCAAGCCCAAGTAACCACAATAAGCAAAATGGGAAGTAGAGAAAGTATTACCGGTATACTGCATTGAAATACAATTATTGACTATTTAAACTTTTATAATAAGCTTGTTAATTTAAATTAACAACCATAATCAGATCAGAATTAAGTTTAGGCATTTTAGGATAACAAGTCTTAGACAAATTTAGCAGAAATTTATTTTTAGACTTGCCAGTAAATTCTGTCTTTTAAAAGTTTAACTAAATTGATAAATCTTTGACACTTATAAAGAATAAAAAAAATATATATATATATATATTCTTGTCAAATAGATTTTTGACTAGATTGTAAGTTGAAACGCTCAGTTTAAATTCATCATTTTAAAACGATTTTTGCATACATTGAAAATGTTTTACCGATTTTAAAAAGCTGTTACACAGTTAAGTAGATTTTAAGAGCTGTTTCCTTTTAGGAGTTATATAATAATAATAATAATAAACTTTATTTGTATAGCACTTTCCTACAATGCCTTGCATTGACTAAGGTGCTTAACAGGACAGAAAACATAAAACCGGTACAATAAATCAGTGAAAATAGAATAAAAACAACAGTAATAAAAGAAGGCAATGGAAATAGAAAATGCTACATACTAAAATACCAAAAGAAATAAAAGTTACACACTGAAAGTTTTTTTATATATAGTTTTTTTATATAATGTAGATGCCCGTTGATGTTAATTAAATGTTATTAATATATTTGATTTAAATAGGTTAAAGAAAACACTCTTCCCAATAATAATAAAAATGCTTTATTAGAAGTAACTTTTCAGCAAGTAGGTTAAATACGCACAAGAATCCAGCCAACTCACCAGGAGTAAAAGACACATTTCACTGTTAAAACCTAATTTTGGTGTTGTTTCCCATAAATTATGACCATTAATGGCAAAAAGAGGTCTGGTAAATTTGAAAGGGAATTAGAATAACATATCGTTTGACCATGCAATGCATACGCTTTGACAGCAGTAAGGGTTGTTTTTATTCAAACAGATTGGGGTTGTGTATACAGTAATAATAATATGGAAGATTAAAACGGGAAGTACCGTAGCACTCACAGACACGCCTTGACTGAATACACATTTTTATTTTAATCAATACTTTTCTATTTAGGACATAATTTGGATCTCAGTTTATAATAAGTGGGAATTAATTAAAAGGATGCCTCTGTTGAAAATTCACTTTTATGTAAATGAACATTTTAAAATTCCATTGTGCAAACCAGAATTACAGAGGTGACTCTATTCAAGGTAAATGCTTATAGAAATAACATGATTACTTTGAACCTGGTTTGTTAAAGATTTTTACATTTTTCTATTTTCTCATTTTTTTCTTAGAAGCGGCCTCACGGTGTTTGTGGAGCGGAAAGCGTAAGTCTGAAGGACCTCACGACACTTTGCAGAACACATAGTTAGTAATACATATATTAAGATAGGGTCATGTCAAAGAACACATGCAGCGTCTGAATTTTTGAATCACAAACTACTGTGGTTATTGATTGGATCGGATCAGATTTAATATTAAGGGCGTGTCCAGAAACTGGCTCACTGACTT
Source organism: Garcialebias charrua (assembly GCA_038048925.1). Classification (NCBI taxonomy): domain Eukaryota; kingdom Metazoa; phylum Chordata; class Actinopteri; order Cyprinodontiformes; family Rivulidae; genus Garcialebias; species Garcialebias charrua. Next base: position 41,458 of record JBBPBX010006815.1, read on the forward strand.
CACTGAGAACACCATGACTGGACTCACTGGCTGCCCTGCTCAAAATAAACATTCGAGTGGCTTAAAAATCTATGGCACTGAATGAGGGCTGTGCACTGGACTTTTATCTGAGCAAAAGACACCACAAAGACTTTCACAACGAACTGTCAGAGTAAGGTCATCAAACACAAATGGCCAGAATATGCGGTCCGGGTGTGAAGGATCGATGATGAACAAAGATCCCACCCAGAAACAAAGATCTCACTGGATGCTGTGACAAGAGGGAGCTGAACAGGTTATCCAGAAAGACAAAGAGAACAGGTCTTGAAGTCAACCACGCCAACTGTCCAGCTAAAGGTCATGCCCCCCGTATGGATCTGTGAAGATCTGTCAATAATCCTGGTATCGTGTTTCAAAACTACAGTCTGCTATGATTACTCTTATTTAATGAAACACATATGCTCATTTTAGCCTGCCAGCGCAGGCTACAAGATTCTTAGTTTACATTGTACTTATGTGGGTCTGACGACTTATTTTTCCGCTTCCTGTAACTCCGTGATGAAACAGAGATAATGATCCCAGCTCATAACCCTGAAACAAGTTAATATTTATATTTTTTGTTTTTTGCAGATTAAAATTGTGTCTCCACAGGCATTCAATGTTTTGTGGAGCTGAAGAAAGGATAGCAGATTGTCCTTGACGGGAGTGCATTTTGGTTGGTCTGGTTTGCCACAAGGGAATTATTGTTAAAACAATTTTTATAGCTTTATGCTTTAAATCTTAGATTGTTATTTATACCATACCACTTTATTTATAGAGCACTTAGGCTGACGCAGGGCCAACCAAGGTGCTGTACAATAGAAACAAGCCAAGCAGACAGGAAAACAAAAACAAAAACAAAATATATAGAAATAGCAACAGAAGCTAGCTAAAATAGTGAACAGTGTATATTACAGAGAGGATCAAAACAAATCACATCATGTTAAAGGTGAGAGAATAAAAGTGGGTTTTTAATCAAGACTTAAAGACTGTGAGTGAGGGAGCCTGCCTGACACTCAGTGGCAACTCATTCCTATATATGCAATAAGGGAATATTAGGAAGTGTTCCTAGAAATAACTAATAATAATAAAGAATATATCACTAATAACATTGATGATGGCTCATAAAGGGAAACAGCTCATTCATTGATTAGATCATCAGTTATACAAAAATAACTTTTTAGATTTTTATATTCAACAGCATAGCCATTTAAAGGATCATTTAAGAAGCACGTTGTACTGTAGGATAAATCAGATAAACCTACAAACCACATTGCTTTTATATATGTTGTTTAATAAACAGGTACTGTATATGTCATTTGATAAACAGGTATTTATTTTTAACAGATCCAAAAAGAAAAACTGTGGGGGACGCCCTGGAGTTTGGATCTATTCAAAAGGTTGATTTGAAAGGTTGATTTTGAAATGTGGTGGTTCTATATTTTTAAAACACGACTGACCCTGACTATAGACTGGACTTATTTTGAGAACATGAACCACATGTTTGTATTGTAAATTCTTTATTACTACAGCGCTGTATGTCTATATATATATATGGCTGTATGTCTGTATGTATGTATGTATGTTATTTGTCTATTTTGTTGCACGTATGTTTAGACTTTTTCTACAGACTATGAAAAAGGTAAAGTATTTTAAGTAAGTATAAAAACGTCTCCTGCTACTCACTTACAATGATCATGCTAATTAAGAATAACTTACTAATTAAAAACTAACCTCAAATCAAAGTGAGTGATTACTCATTTTCATTGAAGAATGAAATCATTTGTTGTTGTTGTGTTTTTTGCCATTAAATACAAATGTTTTAGATAGTAAGAATGGAATTTTATTTTAAGTTTAAAGAAACAATTATTATTATAGCCAATTACAGAATTTAGTTTAAGTTAACAGATTTGACTCACTAAGGAGTTACCCACAGTTTGACCTTCCCCAGACCACAAATGGCTCATGGGATCCAAAGGCCTTAGTTTTATTTAACAATTTGCAAGTTTTTGGTGTCCAGTTCTCCTCTCAAAAGACTACAGGTTTCCGGAACTCCTTCAGGAGGAGTTGCCAGTGATGCCAGTGAATCCCGCCTTGAAACGAGGTCCTGCTAGGGACGGCTGAAAACGAGGGTGAACAGGACCCCAACAGGTGGTGGAAAGGACGCGTCATCTTCTCGAGAGAAAAAGCAGCAGCTGTTACATCTGAGTGACCGGTGCTCCCCTGAAAAAGAAGTTTGGAACAATCGCTGAGCCAGATTTTGAGATGGATCTGGTCAGAGCAAAGCTCTCCACTTTGTCAGGACATGTGGCTTGACTATACCCTATGCCACACACAATTCAGGTTTGCGACCTGCTACTGTGCCCGCAATTCATGCCTGAATGGACTAAACACCCAGGAACAGGCAGCTGGACAAGACAAGATTACATGAAACCGTTGTCTGAAGACGTGAATGATGCCCATCAAACTGCCTGATGCCCTCCGCCCACAGGGCGCACAAAAAGCTCTCCCCAAGAAGAAAAAGACCCGCACAAAAAGCTCTCCCCAAGAAGAAAAAGACCCGCACAGAAACTCACAGAAGAAAAAGACTTGAACAAAAGCTCCCCCCCAGAAGAAAAAAAAAAACTCTTCTCCCCCCCAGAATGAAATGAACTTATTCCACGGACAAAAGCTTTCCCCCAACCACATTGCTTTTATATGTGTTGTTTAATAAACAGGTACTGTATATGTCATTTGATAAACAGGTATTTATTTTTAACAGATCCAAAAAGAAAAACTGTGGGGGACGCCCTGGAGTTTGGATCTATTCAAAAGGTTGATTTGAAAGGTTGATTTTGAAATGTGGTGGTTCTATATTTTTTAAAACACGACTGACCCTGACTATAGACTGGACTTATTTTGAGAACATGAACCACATGTTTGTATTGTAAATTCTTTATGCGCTGTATGTCTATATATATATATATATGGCTGTATGTATGTCTGTATGTATGTATGTATGTTATTTGTCTATTTTGTTGCACGTATGTTTAGACTTTTTCTACAGACTATGAAAAAGGTAAAGTATTTTAAGTAAGTATAAAAACGTCTCCTGCTACTCACTTACAATGATCATGCTAATTAAGAATAACTTACTAATTAAAAACTAACCTCAAATCAAAGTGAGTGATTACTCATTTTCATTGAAGAATGAAATCATTTGTTGTTGTTGTGTTTTTTGCCATTAAATACAAATGTTTTAGATAGTAAGAATGGAATTTTATTTTAAGTTTAAAGAAACAATTATTATTATAGCCAATTACAGAATTTAGTTTAAGTTAACAGATTTGACTCACTAAGGAGTTACCCACAGTTTGACCTTCCCCAGACCACAAATGGCTCATGGGATCCAAAGGCCTTAGTTTTATTTAACAATTTGCAAGTTTTTTTTGGTGTCCAGTTCTCCTCTCAAAAGACTACAGGTTTCCGGAACTCCTTCAGGGGGAGTTGCCAGTGATGCCAGTGAATCCCGCCTTGAAACGAGGTCCTGCTAGGGACGGCTGAAAACGAGGGTGAACAGGACCCCAACATTCATAGTCATTCATAGTTCACAGAAGAACTGGACTGATCTCGTAAGCAAAAGCTTTCCCGCAGAAAAACTGGACTTATTCCACACACAAAGAACCCCCCCCCAGATGAAATGGACTTGTGCCCAACAATTTATGCCACAAACAAATCCCCAAGGAACAGAAAGAACTTGTTCTGAAATCTGGACACTCCCTCCCCACTCGTCTGCTTGCAGACGCTGAACTCGCCCCACAACAGAAGAAGATGGATGCTGTAAAGAAGAATGTTTGATCTATTTCATTTTTTAAAGTTCAAACCGGTTGTTTTTACTTTCCTGGGCAATAGTTGATATCAAAGAAGTTTCAAACTTATTTTATTTTTGTGCCCATAAAGGGCTATTTTGTTGTGTGTTTGAAAATTATTTCCCACATCTTTGAAAGTGTATAAGTTCCATTTAATTGTTTAACACAACAAATTAGATTGGTTCTTTTTATTTGGTTAAAAGAAATTAGATTGGTTCTTTTTTGGTTAAGACAAATTAGATTGGTTCTTTTTATTTTTAAAACAAATTAAATAGCTTATTTCTTTTATTTGTTTAACACAAATAGATTAGTTCTTTATATATGTTTCTTCTCAAAAGTTCTATTTCTTTGGAAAAACTTGGTTTTTGTGGGTAAATAGACTAATCCCTGCTAGATATATTATTCCTTTTAAAACTTTGACATAAGCCATGAAATAAGACCATACTCATTGCAGACTTCTCCTCAAATCTTAATTTCTCTCAAACATTGAAATAAGTCATGAAATATGACAATCAACAGAGTTCTCCAAAACTTTATAATCTCTCAAACCATCCTAAAAAGGTGATCCTGCATGGTCAGGGCGTTACTGTAGAGGCAACAGGACGGTCGGTATGTGTTTTTTTGCCCCTAATTTGAATTAGGCCTCGGGGTCGTTTTCCATACCACTCACATAATTGATAATGATCAGTTTATATATGATAAAGAGGATGGGATGATGGAGATATTCAATATTTATCATCTAAAACTAATTACTCTGACCCAATAATTATAACCCAGCTCACTTGCAGTTAGGGATGTGCCGATCGATCGGTAACCGATCAATCGGCACCGATAATCATTAAAGCGGATGTGATCGGCTTTTGCCTTCAATTACCGATCACAGAGCCTGTGATGCGAAGTTTGCTAACTGCAAAACGTGCGACGAAAAAGTACCTCGTGGAGGAATTTCAACGAAGTCCTTCAACACAACAAACCTAATTCGTCATTAAAATGTTTTAATACGTTTTAATAACTTACCAAAAGCCGTCTGCCAGCGCCGCCATAAGCAACACCTGTTAGCATGTAGCCCCACCGAGTAGCCCCACCGAGTCCGCTCCGCTGCGCAGTTACGGGCAGTCCAGTTTAGCTGCGGCTTCAAAAAGGCTGTCGGCTTTGTTATTCCAAGTTAGCTGGGTGTCCCCCGATATCTTCTGCTTCCAGTCCGACATCGAGGCGAGCTCCAGGAACCTCTGATCGCACAAAGCCGGCTGTCTGCGGCAGCTCTGGTTTAGCATGTTAGCCTTAGCTCATACCATGAGCTGCTGGTCTCGCGCGGCGCTGTAGGAGCGCTCGGCGGAGCGATCGCGGCTGCTGCTCCAGTCCTGAGACATTCACAGAGTTCAGGGAGTGTTTCCAGTTAATTTATCCGTATGAGGCATCCTCTTATGGGAGAAACAGTCCTCCAAAAGCCGAGTGCCGAGTGTGGAACTAATGAATGTAAAATGGCGGAGGCGGTATTTCCTGTGGGACCCTGTGTACATAATCTCGTTTTCAACACATGTACTACATGCGGTGCAAATGACAATAAATTCTCTCTGACTCTGACTCTTCCTGGTTCTTTTTCTTCTTCTTCTTCTATAGAGTTGAATGGCGGTTGGCGAACTCATATTAAGCGCATTACCGCCACCTGGTTCCCGCAGGAAGTTGTTCAAAAAAGCACGAAATTATTTAAAAATAATAATAATGATACTTTACGTATTTATAAAGCCATTTGTAAAAACAGCCAACAGTGCAGCTTTAAGTAGCAAATGGGGTATTTTAGTTTTTTATATGAAGTAATAGATGTTTTTTTTTTTTAAACAATAAAAAACCTTTTTTTTTTATTGAAAGTTAGTAAGGTAAACATTTTTCTTTGATAATGCAGTTGATAATTACTTTTATTTACTTTGTTCTCTGAAATAAATTAGTAAAAATATGTTTTTGTCTGAATTATGGTGATTTTATGGTTCTGAAAATAACATGAGTGCTGCTTCTGGCTACAAGATCTGAAAAGTTTTCAGATCTTGTAGCCAGAAGCAGCACTCATAAATTACAGGTAAGCCATTTGATCGGTGATCGGTGATCGGTTTATGTGATCGGCTCACATATAGGCAATCGGTAATTGTGATCGGTATCGGTGATCGTCACACATAGGTGATCGGTATCGGTATCAGTTTTAAAAAACCTGATCGGCACATCCCTACTTGTATCAAATATTCTCTGTTCCCTTTAAACACTTATATTTGATAGTACAAACATGTTGTTTGCTTTTCTTTATGATACAGAAAAGACAGTCTTCTAGCCTTGACAATGTTTGGATTAGATGTTCTTGTTTGATCAGAACCATGACATGTTTGTTTTATCTGTAAGACGTCAGAGCTTGTCAAACTCCACCTGCTTCTTGTTTAAATAGCTTGTCATGTCCAGTACAATTCGGAATTGTGCTGGACAATGTATTTGAGACCAAACTAAGTTTCAAAAGACATTAAAAAGCCTTCCCCTTTGCAAAGTTGTTTGTCTGATTTAACACTGTTCTCTTGTTTATCTTGTGTGGTTTTTATTAAGGTGACAGGGGTTTAAAATCCCCATCATTAATCCTGGTTAGAGATTCATGAGTCTAACAGCTTCAGGGTAGAAGCTGTTCCTCAGTCTAGTGGTTCTACACTTAATGCTCCTCAACCTCCTTCCTGAGGGGAGTGGGGGCAAAGAGTGTGTGTGCTGGGTGAGTGGGGTCCTTCATGATGCAGGTGGCTCTCTTCCTGCATCTGGAGGTGTAAATGTCTGTGATGGTGGGGAGACTGACTCCAACAGACTTCTGTGCAGCCTTCACCACTCTCTGTAAAGCTTTTCTTTCTGCAGCTGTGCAGCCTCCATGCCACACATTGATGCTGGAGCACAGGATGCTCTCCACTGCACACCTGTAGAAGGAGGTGAGGACTGAGCTACTCAGACCAGCTCGTCTCAGCCGTCTGAGGAAGTAGAGTCTCTGATGAGCTTTCTTGATCAGGCTGGTGGTGTTGTTGCTCCAGCTGAGGTTATCATTCAGGTGAACGCCGTAGCTGGAGACCACTTCCAGTGCAGATCCTCTTATAATAATAATAATAATAATAAACTTTATTTGTATAGCACCTTCCACAATGCCTTGCATTGACCAAGGTGATTGACTCTTATGTTCGAGGGGGAGTGTGGGGGGGGGGAGGTGTGTTTGTTCTATCTGAAGTCCACGACCATCTCCTTCATCTTCTTCACATTGATGTGATGGTTGTTCTTCCTGCATCAGCTCTCCAGGTGTTCCACCTCCTGCCTGTAGCTGGACTCAACACTGTTGAGATCCTGTTCAAATATCTTCCATACATTTTTTCGACATCTACAGTTTCAGCAATTTAGGCTTCAAAACATTCAGGTCGCTCCTCCTGTGACTTTCAGCATTGACATCTTTGAAAATTTTTGAAATATTAAGCTTTGTCAGTGTAATGGAAAATACAGTATCAGGTTTTGCATAAGAAACATGAATGTACTTTGTGTTTACTGAATAATGCATTTATGTTTCATGTGTGGTTTAAACTCATGTATCCTTTTTCACTTGCGTACAAGTGAGGATAATAATAATAATAATAATGAATTCAATTTATAACGCACTTTTCATTAGTGAAAATCTCAAAGTGCTACACACATTCATACACCGGTAGCGGCAGACTACCATGCAAGGTGCTTTCCAGTCCTACCGGGAGCAACTCGGGGTTAAGTGTCTTGCCCAAGGACACAACGACACATGGTGTGGGGAACCGGGATTCGAACCGCCAACCTTCCGATCGGGGGACGACTGCCATTACCACTACACCACGGCCGCTCCTTAACCAAGGCCGCCCCTTAGATGTTCTTTAGATGTATTGTTTGTGACTGATGAAGAGTTCTCCTCATTAGCAATTTTTGGATCCTTCTGCTTCATGATGTGAGAGTACCATCTGCTGCAGCTTTCCTCTCCAAGATGGCCGCCAATCAACACCACCTGACGTAGAGGCAGGGCAGCCGGCTCAGGACCGGAAGGTCCCGGGTTCGATCCCCGGTCACCGCATACCTCGTTGTGTCCCTGGGCAAGACACTTAACCCCGAGTTGCTCCCGTTAGGACTGGCAATGCCTTGCATGGCAGGCTACCGCTACTGGTGTATGAATGTGTGTATGAATGGGTGGATGGCTGGTACTGTGAAGCACTTTGGGGCCCCTCATAGGGGGCTGGAAAGTGCTATATAAGTAAGCTCAATTTACCATTTGATGAGGTTCAACTCTATTTAAGGCTGCAGCTGGATGTTACTTGTCGCCGGAGCATTAGCCACTAATGGTACACTTTGTCTCTGGCCTGGGTTTGGCTCTCGTGCAAAGACTAAAACCTTTCTTGTCGTATCAGCACACCTTCTTCCTTGGATACTGTGGAGCGTTGGTCTTCCGTTGGTCCCACTCCTTGGTTCCTGTTGTGCCTTGGCTCCCCTTGACTCCTCTCTCGGTTCCTCGTGCCTTGCCTTCCAGCCACATGCCAGCCTGCCTTTCCATTTGGAGTCCCCATTGGTTTCCCTTCGACCATCCTCCAAAGACAAAAACCCTTTGGATCAATATCCTCATCTTCTCATATCCACCAGCCAGAACCCTCTGACCTTCTTCTTCCTCCTCAGGGTTCTAGCTGATCTACTATTCACTGTAAATAAACACTGTCAATTAAATCTTTGAGTCTTGCCTCATTTTCATGGTCTGGTGCTACTTTGGGTCCCTCGAATCGTAACACCTGATAAGAGCTTGAGAAGAAGAGGACCTCCTGACTCGCATCTTGCTTTTTCTTCATTCCAACAGGTGTTTTGTCTTCTATATAACATGAGAGAGAAAAAACACTTCTAAGTTTCAAGTGGAGATTAGGAAATGTAAGGATGAATGTGACTTCATATCTGAGCTCTCGTCTGCCAAATGAGCTGAGTCTTCAAACGCATATTTTTTTCTGCTTTCCAATAATAAACTTGGATAAAAGATTGTTCTTGTTTGAGTTTTCAGTTTATTTCTCGATATTTGTTAAAAATTCACCACAGTCAGCAACATTTTATCCTACTGAAATGAAATGAGATTCAGTGAAATCTTTCAACATCTTACTGGTGTTTGAACTGTCACTACTTCAACAGACGTTCACCAAGAAAGTCCGTTCAGCTTTAAATCAGTTCATAAAACATTCAGCTATCACCAACTGATTCAGCTCTTTGAACCGTTCTATTAATATCAGAGCAAAAAGTTAAAGTTTTGGTGTTTTCTCTCCTGTCCAGCTGTGTTTCCATGGTAACTGAATGTTCTGTGCACCTGAGAGACAGTCAGATAATGTTGAACAGTAAATCATCAGTCCTGCTTCTCATTGTTCTATAATGGGTTTGATGTACAGCTGTTTTTGTAACTTTGCTGTTTTTAACTTAATTCTGCTAATTTCAGCTGTTTGAGATCATTAATGTTAAAATTTGGTCTGGTAGTAGCAAGAGCGATCCTGAACACATGCAAAACAAAAATGTCAAACTTCACAGCTGGACACACGTGGTTCAACAAAGATCCATACTGATTTTATGAGTACATTTAATTGTATTAAACTGCATTTTTCACAGTTTTACTCTGTAAGTTAGCCTCTTCTTTATTTCTTAATACATTTGAGCAAATTCTGGTTCTAACCTGGTGTTTTCCTGCTAGTTGCTAATATTTCTCTACATCTGTCTCTTAGTTACCTTGTTTGTAGTCTGTTTAATTAATTCATCTTTAGAAATTTTAGCCATTGATATATAGTAAACTTTCTTTTAAGCATTTTTCAGCAAATTAATTTGACTATCAGCATTGTCAAAGAAAATGCTAACATACCTAGTTTAAAAAAAAAAATTGATAAAATATTCAGAACCACCATGAACTAGAGAACTATCTCAACCTGAAAGAAATGTATACAATTTAAATGGCTTTTAAATTTTTTAACTCTTGTAGTGATATAGACCGTCATCTCCAACTCCAACGTTGGTCTTCAACCTTCATCCAAGGGTCGCCTCCTCTGCGTCAATCGAGGGATCCCCTCTACATGGTGATAAAAACAATTGTTGCTGATGAAATCAACAACTCTAATCGTTGTGAAATTACCGCTGTGGAATTACCGCTGTGGAATTACCTCTGTGGATCATAAGACTTTGTTTTCCAAAGGATTACAGACTCAGTTTTCCAAGGGTTAACAGACTCAGTTTTCCAAAGGATTAAAAGCTTACCACAATGGGATTGCGTACAAACAGTATGGAATTTCCAAAACTTTATGGGATTATAATTTTTGATTTTTCTTTTTCCACTTGCTGGATTACATAAAGATCAGAGACATTCAGTGGTATCCTTTTGTGTTGGAACCAGTGGCGGCTGGTGATTTTTTTTTATGGGGGGGCGCAATAAAAAAAATTTTAAGCATGTGTAGAAGTATGCATAATTATGTTTGTATACTGTAAAGTAAGTTTGTTCATGTTTTTATTTGTATATATCAGTTGTATCCATTTGTATAACACTATCATTAATAAAACATGGTTCATCTTCACCTTGTTTGAGGCATCAGTGTGAAAAGAGAATGGGAGTGTTCTGCTTCCACTTTTCAATTTTTGGACAACTTCTATCATATTCTGTTATAATTATTTTAGTAATACAAGTTCATAATGTAAATAGAATTGTGAGGGTCCAGACTTAAATAAGGACAAAGGTGTTCAAAAATCCACCAAATAATTCAATTTAATAGTTCCAAAAATAAACTAACAAATAATTAAATTTCTGTGAGAGTTCTACTGGCTGCAGCTCCTACCCAAGATGGCCGCCAATTACCACAGCTGCCGGTCATCTCCCTGAAGAGACCTTCAACTATATAAGGCTGCAGTCAAGTTCTACTCTTCGCTGGGGCATTGAGCTATTTATGGTATTTATGCTCTCAGCCTGTTTGTTTCCTCAAAAAGAGTTTCTAACCTTGTTCTCTGTGCCTCCAGTTCTCCTGTGTTCGTGGATCCCTTTCTGTTCTGGCTCGCCTTGGGTTCAGTTCCTGGTCCTCGTGCCTGATCCTCCAAGCCATCCATCTGTGGAGTGGAACTGGTTCACCATCCTCTGGACTCACTTGGATTCACTCTCACGCTCTACTCAAACCATCCAACCTGTAAGAGGAAAAACATCACGAATAATCAAAGGACCACTCTTATTCCAATCCATCTGACATCCTGTTTGTTTCTCAGGAGCTCCAGAGGATCACCTGTAAATAGTCACCTGCACAAAATAAACACTGTTTAATTTTCTATCTTGTGGAGTCTTGTCTCGTTCCGGGTCTCGTACCAATCTGGGTTTACTGAAATCATTACAATTTCAATGAAAAATAAATCAAAAGATAATAACAAATTTGGGCCCAACTTAAACAGGTCAACTCAAGTCTAACAAGGAGGAATGATTCCAGATTAGATTTTAAATAACTGATTTATGGGGAAGAAAAATGATTTATTTTACTGTGATCCACCTGATGAGCTCCACTTATACTTAAGGCTGCAGTCAAGTACTCTTCGCTGGAGCATTGATGCCTACTCATGGTATTTATGCTTCTAGCCAGTTTGTGAGTACAGTACTTTGAGAGACACTTACTTTGTTTTTTGTTGTGTTTCCAGTCCTCGTTTCCATCTTGGTCCTGGGACCAGTTCTCACCCACAATGGATTCCACCATGGAGAATCAGCTAGAAGATATGCACCACCCATGGCCTTATTAAAAAAAATATTGAAAGATTATTGAAAGACTATTCAGTACAGCAGGACAGATTCTCTCTCCCAAAAGAGACAGACTGGACAAAAATAATCTTCTGAACTTGAACAATAAATTATTGCTGCAATATTAAAATGTGTCAGTTCATGGGACGTTAGGAGACAAGAAATGTTTCCAAATGACTCAACACTTGGGTCCAAGTTTTGCAAATGGTGTCAGGAAGTTAAAATATTGTTCACTATTGACCCATTACAAGGTTGACTAGACAGTATTTTAATCAGAGTTGATGACAAACTGGAGTTGAAGTGATCAATGTCTATTCCTTTGTTAGGTCTAATGCTCCTTTTTTCATCAGACAACTTTTACTTCAATGTTTTTACTGGTTTTATTTTGTGTTAAATAAAAAAATTCAGAGGTATAATCATTCCTCTTTCTTATTTTATTTAATGACATTTAACCTGCAGGTCATCCCTGAAATTCTGACGCACACAGAATCACAAGCCCAAGTGTGAACGGTGTCACACAATAAAATCATGCACTATCTGCAGCATTGTTCTTTAAACTGGAACAACACTTTTAAAGTATTACAGAAAATATACATACAGTACGCACACTTAATGATACTGTAGGCCATTGCATTAGGTAATACATTCAGCAAGTACTTTTACTTTAATACTTTAAGTATTTTTAAAAGCAAATACTTCTTTACTTTTACTTAAGTAAAAACATTAATGTGGTACTTCTACTTACACTAGAGTACATTTTTGTCTGTTTATTTGTACTTTTACTTAAGTACAGTGTTTGAGTACTTTCTCCTCCACCACTGCTTTTAACTAGCATTTTGATACTTTCAGCAAAAAAATTGCTACTTTTAGTGTTTTGCTACTCATCAATATTTTCCTCTTTTTGCTGAAGCTTAGCAGTTTAAGCATCTGTCTTGTAGCTACTGTCAGGAGATGTGGCAGAGTGAAGAAATATGTTTATAAAAAATGTTACATACTGAACCTTTAACACAGACACTGAGGAGTAAAACAGTTCATGACATGAGCTGAAGATGGACAGACAGGAGTCGTCTTCAGACATTCGGGTTTATAATAACTAGCAACTTTTATAATGTTGTACAATACACCACAGATAAGCACAGCTTGTAGCTAGCTACTGTTGGAGAGACAGCAAGCCCTTGCTGTACTGTTGACTGACCGCAACACAACACACCACGTCACGCACACAGAGATCAGCTCAAACTTTGCTCATGTAGCGATTCATTAAACTCACTTAATATTACTTGCTTACCTGTGTAGAAAGGCACCATTAATAATTACTGCTGTTCAACGTCGCTAGTTGCGTGTGTCAGCTCTGAAGGTGTAAACAGAGACAATCCCCCGCTCCCCCCTCCCTCCTGGCTCGAACCGGAAGTGCTGGCGATCCGTGGCGATAAGAGACGAGTCCAGGCTCGAGAGCGGCGGAAAATGCGACCTGTACAGTTCAATAATTTTGTACAGATGGGACATAAACTACGGCCGCTAGCGGCCGCTAGTTATAATTAGATTCAATGGAAAAGCATGGGAAAAGCCCCCAGGCGGCGCCGAGCGGGGAAACCGGAAGTACGTCACTCACAATCAGAAAACGTTTTTTGAAACAAACAAAACAATCATTACTCATAAAATATTTATCCTACACAACTAAAAACATATATGCATGCATTTCGAAATATTTTTATTTTATTATTTCACTTTTATAAAAAAAAAATCTTCAAATGGTGAAGAAGAAAAGCTGCAGTTCCAAGGAGGAGCGGCGCCCCTAGCGCCCTCTAGTGGCGGCCGCCTCTGGTTGGAACTCATCCCCATGGACAGGTGATGACTTCCAAAAAGGGGGACTGTAGTGATATAGACCGTCATCTCTGACCTGGATTTACACCTTTTCACATCTGTCTAAAACTCTTAGTGTTACACTTTTCTTGAAACTCTCAAGGAGACAAGTGGACACTATTTTATTATATTTATTTTGAATTAAGAGACACAAATCAATCAGAAGAGACTTCCTTTTAATTTGTGGTAATTCAGAATTAATTAACAAATTATCTCGTCATTTTTATGATTTTTGGTTATTCATGTGAGCAATGTTATTCTTCAATATGCTGTATGATCATGGTTTATGCTGTACCAATGTGGATCACTTCTTCATATAATGAATCAAACTGTATATTCTATTCAGAAGAACTATGTCTAAAGTTGAAGAACAAGTCAGAATAATCTGTTAGTATTTGTTTGACATGTTTAGGGACAGAGTGAAAAGTCGTAGACTAAACTTGTCGTTCTGTCTCCTTTTTCTGAAAACAAACCCCTCTACTCTCAAAAACAGATTCTCAGTTTGTTCACACCTGCAAGTCTTCTGACGCACTATTTTCTCTTCTATCCGAGTGACCTTAATACACTCTAACTCCCTTCCACTGGTTCATCTGAACCAATCGGAGAAGAAAAAGTCACTGATCTCAGATCCTTTCTTAAAAGTTCAAAGCTTTTGCTGGAATGGAGAGTTCCTGTGAGGAAGTTGAGATGTGAACTTTCTTTTTGAAACTGTGGACGTCCAACCATGAGTCAAGGGTCCGCGTCCTCAGCAAGGTTTAAACAGCACGTCAGCTGTGAACCATTCAAGTGTCACAGCTCCAAGATGTAAACTCTTTCTGGAAGTTTTTATCTTGAAAACCAAACCGGAGCTGAGGCCATTACTCTGTGAGGCAGAAACGGACCTCACGAGGCCGTGGCAAGATGGATGTGTGTCGCCTGTAAAACACCGCAGGACATGCGCGTATGGCTTGACTAATTTACCAGAGTCGAGAGAAGAAAATCTTCACAAAGGTAAAATGTCGTTCATCACGGTACGGAAGTCCAGCCGAACCCGACCAGAGGATGTGCTTTTTCTGGTTAGACTCATCTCAAGATATTACCTCTCCATTCTTAAACTTCCCTTTCCTTCATTCTCATCTTAACTTTGTTTCTAAAAGTAACAACTTAAGTTTAACGTGCCATCAGAATAAGTAAATATGCCAACTATTACTTGTCTGTTGTTTTAATTTTAAGTTTGTCTACAGTTAGTTATAGGAAATTCTGAGCAATCAATCTATGTAAATATGTTGTGATGTAATTTTATGATTTGTTATTAAATGATTCTACCTTTGGTAGGTCAAATATAATAGCGTTTCTTGTCAATTGCATCCCTCCAAGTCACAGAATTATATAATATGATCTGAAAAAGTGAGAACCCATGAATTATGATGATAATTTGTGTCAGTCAAACCCTGCTCAAATTTACATCTAAAATATAGGTAAGATCAGTAAACTGACTAATTGCCTATTTTATTACACTCTTTAAGATCTTTTGTTAAAAAAAGCTCCACATTTGAGTTTTTTATTATTGACATATTTTACAGCAAATTTTAATGGGGGGAAAAAAAAAGGGATTTCCCTCATTATTATGCCCAAAATGACTGACAATTTTCTTTAAATTCCAGTCCAAAGTTTTGTGAGGACCCTTCAGATCCAGTAGCTGAAAATGAGGCCTTTTTTGGGGTGGGGGTCAAACTTCCTGCTGTCTCTCTGTGGTCTCTCTGTGGTTGGACATGGAGGTTTGATTGATTGATTGATTTATTTCCTTCTTTTTTTTTTTTTTACTCTACTCATAGCCTGGCCCTCACCTTCCTGCACAGCTCCGCTCAATTCTCATTTCCCTTCACTGCTCAGTCTGGGACTTCTCCCATAGACAACGATTTCTCCGGCTGATTTTTGACCGGACCAATCAGAGAACAGAAGGGGCGGAGTTTTTGGCCCCTAACCCACGCCCCCACCTGTCCCAGCGCAGCCAGCGAGCATTCGCATGTTCTCATTCAAAGCGATGCAAAGCGATGCAGGACTGTTTTATATGTGACACAAATGTATTAATTTCCCCTTCTTAATCCCTTATCTGGAGTTTTCTTTTGTTTTTTTGGCCAAAAGTCAAGTGATCGCTCCCCTCCTCCTCCTCCTCCTCTCCCTCCGCTATGAGGAAATGCCTCAGGTTGTCACGAGAGAATTAAACTAGGGTTTTACGTTGCTGCCCGAGTCCCATCAGATTTTCTGGTCTTCTGGTGTGCTGGACCAGCGATCCATGGTTTTATTTTATTTTTTTAGAACGTTTTATTAACATATAAACACAGAATATGCAGCGGCAGGCTGCAGCGAGAGAAAATGCAGCAGGAGGCGGAGCAGATGTCAAGTTCAACAGACCACGGGGGAGCAGCCATATATGGCTCTGAGGGGGAGGGAGCAGAATGCTTTTCCCTGTTCAAAATTTTTCTAAGATCCAATGGTTTTGTTCCTCAGCAGAGGCCACGCCTCCAGCAAGAATCGGTTCTCTATGGAGAAAGTCCAAACCCTAGGACGAAGCGAAGTGAAGGACAAGGGTCTGGTTTTAACCAGGCTACTCTACTCATGGTAGAAACCCAAAGTTCTAGTTAGTTTTCACTAGTACTGATGAGCAAGCTAATGCCACTTGGTTGTTGATATGTGCTGCTGACTATCCATCATGCTGATCTCATGCTGCTGATCTATTTCATTTTGCTGTGTTCATTTGTCCTCATCTGCTCACACTGACTCATGTTCGTGCTGCTGTTGTTTGGCACATATTTTGTACTACAGTATTAGTGCTTGGTGTATTCTTACTTTAGTATATTTCTTAGTTCAGGTCTTGGATCTTAATGCTGTTTTTCTTTACAGTTTGGGTTTTTGTTGGATATAACTGGGACCCTGTGTGTTTTGTTCCACCTCATGTACCACATGTGATGTGAATAACAATAAATAATCCTTCAATCCCTTGAAGCTGCAGGAGCACGGTGCACCAAATGACGTCCTGCTTTGCCGCTGTCAGCCATGGAACATTCAATTCTGTAGCCTGCGTGATGTGAAACAGCTTTTTACTACCAACTGATTATTTGTGCACATTACAAGTGAGCATTTGCTCTTTACAGTCAAACTAAAAAGATTTTGTCAGAAGAGATGAGAGGTGGGACTCTGCAGCAACGTCTATAATGGAAGGTTCTGCTTCTGTGGAGAGTAGAACTCTGTAGATATTTTCAGAGGGTCTCAAATATAAAAAAGCAAAACACCACACAGACACTAGTTTAAAAAACTGAAAGGTAAAAAGAAAAGCCAGTACTTAGAGGAATAAATTGTTTTATGATCTGACAAGATCCTCCATCTGCCTGCCCAAATTCTACGGACCCGTTTGGTTCCACGGAGAAACCTTGGATGCTCTCCGTCTGCTGAACCCAGTTCTGGAGGGCAGTCTGGGAGGGCAGCTGCTGCAGTCCTTATTATCATCAAACACTGACAGGACCTGCTAACTAGACCTGCTAATACTGCTAACAAAAGACCACGCCGCTAAAAGTACCATGGTGCTAAATGGACCATGTTGCTAAGAGAAACCTCACTGTCATCAGAACCACTCTGCCAATAGGACCATGCTGCTGTAGATTTATTTATTTTTCACTTTTGGCACCTTGTTTCTGTATTATTGTTGCATGCTTTGCATAAATCCAAGTGTATTTTATTTTTTGTGGGTGGCTCCAAAACCAACTCCACATTAAGCATGTAAATTATTGCCGGACCGAACCTATGATAATCGTCCTGCTGTTGCTCAGGGTATTGTTTTACATTATTAATGTGTAGCATATATCTTAGATATTTTATTGTACCGTTGGGTGTTCGTTTAGTGTATATCCTGATAGCTTAGATCCTTATTTACTGTTAAAAAAGGCGTTCAATACAGAATAACTGGACTTTATTTGTAACGAACATAACACACTTATTTACTGTTTCTTTTACACTTTATATTTTTCTATTGTTGGATGTAACTGGGACCCTGAGTACACATTTTCATTCCACCTCATGTACCACATATGATGTGTATGACAATAAAGAAGCTTGAATCCTTTGAATAAATTGAAATTAAATAGTTCCCTTATCAGTCAGTCACTCGGTGCAACACTATTGCTATGGGAAATTGCACCCCCGCGCAGTTACCTGAAGGAATACAGTCCCACCTTTATGGCAGGGGGCGTCAGCGTCACCCCAGAGGCCCCGCCCTCTAGGTACTTAGACGCGGATGCCCATCCAAACTGTCTTTTTTTGCCCTTCACCTCGCTTAAACCTGAAACTTTGTGGGACTTCTCTGTTGTCACATCGCTCGTTAGAGATAAGCTTGCTCCCTACGCTGAGCGTACAGAGACATTTCCTGCGTATTGCTGGGGTGGCGAGAGCTAGTCCAACGTTTTTTCTCCTAACCTCGAAGCTTCTCTCTTCACAGTTGCTTTGCTCGACGGCGCTAAGTGCGCCACACCACTACCCTGCTAACGAGTAGCAGGCTAGCTGGCGAAAGCGACGCGACGAGGGAGACGTCTCCGGACAACGTTAGCACTGCTAACGAGCTCGACTCTTCTCCGCCATGGCTCCTGAAAAGGTAAAGCGAAAACCCAAAATTCTAAGAAGACCAGCAGGCCAGCGAGCCCCAGCTCCCGTGCCTTTTCTTTTCTGCTGTTCTGACGCTCGGTTAACGGACGCTAACTACACAACACACTACCTGCTAAGTTAACGAGGCTAACAGGCTAGCAGCCGCGGGCAGCTCAGCGAGAGGACTTCTTCGGATGAAGAACTCCGGCGGCGGCAGGCCAGCGAGCTCCGGCTCCCGAACCTGCTTCAGCGGATCTGGCTACCCCCTTTCAGCAGCGGACACCTACGAGGCCTGTCCGGTTGGCTCAGGGATGCCACACGCGAAGACACGCAACAATTTTCACGCGGATGACCCCGGAGAAAGGAGAGTGGAAATCGAGTAACCCCGCTGCTAACTGGCTAACTCCCACGGTTAGTAGGCTAACCGGGAGCACCCATGACAACACGGGGCGGACGATCAGCATTGCTAACACGATTAGCGCAGCTACGAGCGGACAACGAAGGACTCCATCGTGAGGTATGTGAAAATGCTAGGTCTAGCTTGCTAGCTAACCTTCTCATGTTTTGCCTGTTTCGCTATCCTGTGTAACCGAATTGACGGTAGAGTTCATTGCATAACTAAGTTTATTTACCGATGCTACGCTGCTCGATGGCCCGTTTAGAACCGCTAGCGGGCTCACGAGTACCTCCACGTTTAGCCCCGGCTAACAAGGAGCCTCTCTGACCAGCACAGTCCAAGAGGAGGATTTTCAGCTTACCTATCCAGCTACGCTAACTGGTAGTTTCCCTATGCCCACGATGAGAACATCGTGACGCTGAGGGCTTATCCACCCATGAGGCTATGGATGACTCTCGGACGTTAACCATGTCAGGGCTCGAGGGACCCTGGTAGGATAGACAAGGACGAGTGGCCTCAATGCTGCAGGCCCACCAGGCAGAAAAGCTACAGGAGCTGCAGGGGGCCATCAACAAAAGGAAAAGAAAAGTCACATCTCTGTGCAGAAGTCACAGGTCACCCTAGTACTTCTCCTGCAGTGCAGAGAGAAAGCAGAGGCCTGCATGACCCTGGGATGCCCCTGCACCATTACAGGTGCTTTCACTCACAGAAGGAGAAAAAATGTCAAACTTTTACCACCAGTACCTGTGTTAAAGGAGCACAGACTAGCTGGTTCAGAACGTTTAAACACACAAGAACACTCAGACGCTTGTGTAATAAAGAGAAATTGCCGTCCACACACGACAATAAAGTCTCGGAATACTGAGTACTTCCTCGTCCCAAAATGGGAACAGGGCTTGAGGCCCATCTTGGACCTCCGGGATCTGAACAGAAGAAGAAAGACATGCAAACCCAGGATGTTGACACTCAGACGAGCCATCTGCTCGGTTCAACCGAGAGATTACTTCTGCACGGTGGATTGGAAAGACGCTTTCCTCCACGTGAACATCCTGCCCTGCCACAGAAAATATCTCCGCTCTGCCTTCAGGGGCTCCGCGTCCGAGTTTTTTGGCAGTACCTTTTGACCTGAAAACCGCATCCCGGGCATTCACAAAATGCCTGGACGCTGCCCTGACCCTGCTGAGGGATTAAAGGGTCAGAGTTCCGAATTATTTAGACAATCTGTCCATTCCTGGACATAGCAGACATCCCAGATTATCGTATTTCTGGGAGTACAGCTCAACTCCACACTGTACAGGGCAAGGCTCTCAGAGGCATGGGTTTCAGCCCTCCACCTCTGCCTAACACGTTCCATCTAAGCCAAAGAGTGCCTCTCAAGCTGTGCCAGAGTCTCTCGGACCTGTTGGCAGCAGCTATTGTCTGTGTGACCCGGGCCCTATTAAGAATACGCCCTTTGCAGATATGGATCAACAAACAAATGTATCCTACAGAAAAGCAAGCTGAAACCATCCCAGACTACCGTGTTTTTTGGAGTACGGATCGAGACCATGTCGTACAGAGCACGACTTTCAGAGGAGCGTATTTCTTCGATATGCCTCTGTCTGGCACATTTTCAACTGGGCCGGAGAGGGTCCCTCAAGCTCTGCCAACGCAGTTTTGGGCCGGCTGGTAGCAGCCATACCCTGCGTGCCACAGCCACTATTAAAATGCGTGCTCTGCAAATATGGCTAAACAAACAAACACGTCCTGCCCCCACACAGGCGTGCAGGGAGGATTCTGATCAGCTCAGAGTGTCTGACCGCCTCAAAGGGAGGATGGGAAGCAGTCTGCAGAAACCAGAATGCCTAAGGCCTCTGGAAACAACGGGAAGCAAGATTACACATCAACTTCCTGGATTTGAAGGCTGTTTACCTGTCAATGAAACACTTTTTCAAAGAAAAAGGGGACTAATTGTAGGACAGCATGTCCTGGTAAAGTCAGACAACAGGACAACAGTGTCCTATATCAGCAGGGAGAGAGGGACAAGGTCCCGACCCCTCCTCGGTCTGACACACAAGCTGCTCACGTGGTGCGGCCTCACGCCAAAAATACACTACACGCGTTCCAGCTCCGCCCCGCTCCGGTCCGACCTCCGCAGCAAATACGCACCCATTATAATCAATGAGATAAAGTACACTGGCTCCGCACGGCGGCGGTGAGCTGCGGCGAGCGGACGGCAGTCCGTCAAAATTAGAAATTTTTCTATTTCTGCCGGACGCCGGAGCTGTGCCGGAGTCAACTTTTGAAGATTACGTCGCACCAACAGGAAAAGGAACGAGCACAACTTCCGTATTTACAAAATAAAATCACCACGGGCGGACTAATCCTAGCTCTATACGGATTTATTTGTACAAAAATGCTGTCAAACTATCATTTATCACTATTCTATGACTAAACTATTATATTTATGACTATGACTACACCTAATAACGCAATACAAGAAATAAATAAATAAAAAAGTATTTTATTCTGAAATGTAAACATCACTTCCTGTTGCTCAAACCATGTCCTGTCGCTTATTTACGAGAGAAGATCAAGGCAGCCTTTACTGTTGTTCTCCTTCTTCCACCGAATGAATTGTTTTGTTCTGACTTCATTATTTATCACTTGATTTATCGCGCAATCTCACAATTCCCGCGCATGCGTCTTGGAGCGGCGCATCCATGCGGACCTGAGCTGAGCGGAGGCAGTGGACTTTGGACTCGCTCAGCTGCGACCTGCGGAGCGGAGCGGACACGGACCGCGTGTAGTGTATTTTTGGGGTCAGAATACTGTCTCTGAGGGCGACATACGTCCCGGGCGAGACAAACCACAGGGCAGACGCCCTCTCAAGAGGACCACTGTTGGCCTCAGAATGGAGGCTGAACCCACGGGTCGTGGACCAGATCTGGTCACAATACGGGCAGGCATCCGTCGGTCTCTTCGAATGCAAAACCAGCACGCACTATGCTCTGTGCTTCTCTCTGAAGGAAACAGACGTGCCGCTGGAAGCAGATGCCCTGGCCCACAGCTGGCCAGTAGGGGCGCTATATTGCACGTTTTCCCACGGCCCTCTGATTCAGGTGACATTGGAACGTGTACGCAAGGGAGCTCTTTCCCTGATATCAATAGCCCCCAGATGGCCACAGAAACCGTGGTTCACAGAGATAATCTCACTGTCGTCAGGAACACAGTGGCAGCTGCCCCCCCATGGGGACCTGTTGACTCAGGTACACGGGCAGTTCTTTCACCCACGTCCAGAACTGTGGCAGCTCTCAGCCTGGCCACTGAGAGGAACAGGCTGATGGCCTCTGCCCTTCTCAGCAACGTCATAAATACGATACAAGGAGCCAGAGCACAGTCAACTCCGACTCTCTACGCTCGTAAATGGCATGTTTTTGAGGCTTGGTGTCTGGAGAAGAATATTATTTTATATTCCTGTGACTTGGTCCAACTCCTCACCTTTTTACAGGACCTGCTGGAGAAAGGCCGCTCATTTTCCACCATTAAGGTGTTTTTGTCAGCCATCTCGGCATGCCACGAAGGCTAGAGGGGTAAAACACCCGGTGTCTGCGGTCACAGAACAGTAATCTCCTTCACATTCCGAGAACCAAATTAAGGACCATGGGAGACCGGGCTTTCAGTGTGGCTGCCCCCCGCCTGTGGAACTCTCTTCCTGACTGTCTGAGGGTCCCACAGTCTGTGGTTGACTTTAAGAGCGGCTTGAAGACCTTTCTTTTCAACCGAGCATACTCTACCTCCTCATGATTCTACTTTTGTTCTTAGTTGATACTGTTATTGATTTTACTTGTTTTATTACTTGTTTTATTGACATTTAATTTCTGTTGCACCGTGTAGCACTTTGAGATTTTCATTAATGAAAAGTGCGTTATAAATTGAATTCATTATTATTATTATTATTATTATTATTATTATTATTGTTCACCCTCTCATGATACGTTTCATGAAGGGAGTACTGAGGACAAGACCCCCAGCAGGACTTTGTCCCCTGATGGGACCTACAGTTAGTCCTGGATGCTCTTTGTGAGCCTCCGTTTGAGCCTATTAGTAGCATTAAGATAGATTTGTTATCTTATAAAACTGCCTTGCTCTTAGCTCTTTGCTCAGCTAAACATGTGGGGGACCTCCACGTTTTCTCTGTACACCCAATGTGTACTAGGTTTGCCCCTGATGGGTCAAAGGTCACCCTGCGTCCAAACCCCGCATACGTGCCAAAGGTTCCAACTCTATATCCCAGAAGTCTGGATTTTGGTCTCTCAACGTTTCCTCCCTACCATGTCCTATCTGAAGGACAGAGGAGGTGGAATGCACTCCGCCCTGTCAGGGCCCTAAGTGCTTACATTGAAAGTACTGTCAGTTGGAGAAAATCAAACCAGTTGTTCATATGTTTTGCCAATCCAGCTGCTGGCAGAGCCCTTTCAAAGCAACGCCTCTCACACTGGGTGACCGAGGCCTTAGAGAGGGCTACAGCAACAAAGGTCAACAGGTGCCCTCTGGGGTACACGCCCATTCCACTCGAGGCCTAGCGGCCTCGTGGTACCTTTTTTAAGGACGTACCAGTTGCAAACATTTGTGCTGTTGCAAACATCTGTGCTGCTGCAAACTGGAGTTCAACAAACACGTTTGCAAAACATTATAGTTTGGATGTCACTGCATGTGACGTCACTCAGGCTGTACTCTCTAACCCAGAGTAGGGAACAGCCAAAACGCCTGATGTATAAGGCTGAAGTTCTCAAAAGCATGCATTTTACTGAGCATTTCAAGGGCGTGAATGAATTACGTTCCCATGGCAATAGTGTTGCACCGAGTGACTGACTGACAAGGGAACTGAAAGTTGTGCACCATAACTCATGTTCCCTGAAGGAGGGAACGAGGTGCAACACAGTTGGCCCTTTTCAATGCTGAAGCTCGGTGAAGTGCACTTGGAGACCGTTTGGATGGGCGTCCGCATCTAAGTACGCAGAGGGTGGGGCCTCTGGGGTGACGCTGATGCCCCCTGCCATAAAGGCGTGAATGTATTCCTTCAGGTAACCGCGCGGGGGCACAATTTCCCATAGCAATATTGTTGCACCTCATTCCCTCCTTCAGGGAACATGAGTTATGGTGCATAACTTTCAGATTGTTCCCCTCAGGAACACAAGAGTGTAATAAAGTTGATGTTAGGTTATGAGAACATTTGAACAAATTCTGACAAAATAAAAAAAAAGTAGAAGGCTTATTAGGCTTTGTCAGAAAAGTCATGTTTATTGACTGAAACAAAATAACATAATAAATAAAAACCGACAAAAATAAATGTGTGGCTGATTTTCCCCCAAAAGGTCTTTCAGTGGTTACGGTAATTGGTGCCTTCAATGACTCCTTGCAAATTTTCTTCCTGAAGTCATTTCAGCAGCCGAGCCAGGACTTAGACGACTCAACTCCAACGATGTGTTTGAGGGTCAGGTTGAATTTGTATACGTGTGGTCCCACAAAGAAGTAGATGAAGTCTGAGACAAAAAGAGAAGATCATATCTTCAGGAGTCAAACAGAAAGAAGAGTGCAGCGATTGATTTTTGAACCAAGTATCGTGTTTTGCTCACAGTTGAACTTTAATATATCCTAAAAATAACTTAAATGGCAGATTTTATAGTTTAAATCACAGACTGTGCTGCTAAAATAACCAGCTTCAGGGAGCAGTGATCACATGCAAATTAGCATTCCTGAGTTACAAACAGAGCAGAGAGTAAAAACCCTGAAAACCGCACAGACACACAGGAAACGTCGTTATAAACTTTACTGGTTCATGTTTTCTAATGCACGAGAACCCAAACTAACCTGCAAACACACAAGACGAGATTTGCTCACTTTCTTTATAAAACGCTGCGTTTATCGTGGCATTGACTCCAGGAAAGTCCTCGCTGATGGACCTCGGGAAACCAAAGTCCATCACCTTCCGGTTCTCATTGTAACTGAAAATGAAATGAAACAACCATCAGATTGTCAAAGATTCAGCAGTAACATGCTGAAAATAGCTAAAAAATAAAACGCTGAAAGCAGCTAACTTTTTTGAGACATGCTGGAATTAGCATAAAAAGCTAAAATGTAGACAAAATAGCTGAAATTACAAGAAAGAAGCTGAATTGCACATGAACTGAAAAAGCCAAAAAGATAATGAAAATAGCAGCACATAAAAGTTTAAATTAGCTAAAAAGCTGAAATTAACATAAAGCAGCTGAAAGGAGCAGATAAAAACTGAAAGGAGAAGAAAGAAGATGAAAGGAGCAGAAAGAAGCTGGAATGAGCATAAAGAAGCTGAAAGGAGCATAAAGAAGCTGAAGTTAGAATAAAGAAGCTGAAATTAGCAAAAAGAAGCTGAAAGGAGCAGAAAGAAGTTGAATGAGCAGAAATTAGCTGAAATTAGCAGAAAGAAGCTGAAATGTGCAGAAAGAAGCTGAAATTAACAGAAAGAAGCTGAAATGAGCAGAGAAAAGCTGAGACGCTGAAATTAGCAAAAAGAAGCTGAAAGGAGCAGAAAGAAGTTGAATGAGCAGAAATTAGCTGAAATTAGCAGAAAGAAGCTGAAATGTGCAGAAAGAAGCTGAAATGTGCAGAAAGAAGCTGAAATGAGCAGAAAGAAGCTGAAATGTGCAGAAAGAAGCTGAAATAGAAAGAAGCTGAAATGAACAGAAAGAAGCTGAAATGAGCAGAGAAAAGCTGAGACGCTGAAATTAGCAGAAAGAAGCTGAAAGGAGCAAAAAGAAGCTGACGTTAGAATAAAGATGCTGAAATGATGCGGTGCAAATGACAATAAAGATTCTCTGACTCTGACTCTAATTAGCAAAAAAGAAGCTGAAAGGAGCAGAAAGAAGTTGAAATGAGCAGAAAGAAGCTGAAATGAGCAGAAAGAAGCTGAAATGAACAGAAAGAAGATGAAAGGAGCAAAAATAAGATGAAAGGAGCAGAAAGAAGATGAAATGAGCAGATAAAAACTGAAATGAGCATAAAAAAATGAAATGTGCAGAAAGAAGCTGAAATTAGCAGAAAGAAGCTGAAATGAGCAGAAAGAAGATAAAATTAGCAAAAAGAAGCTGAAATGAGAAGAAAAAAGCTGAAATGTGCAGAAAGAAGCTGAACAGAAAGAAGTTGAAATGATAAAAAAAGAAGCTGAGATGTGCAGAAAGAAGCTGAAATGGACAGAAAGAAG
>JBBPBX010006816.1:0-12676 GCA_038048925.1 Garcialebias charrua
TGACCCCTGTTAAAATCCTTTAGTTACATCTGGGTGGCACTATATGTGTTTAAAGACACAATATATGGTCTCCCTCATGTTCCCTTCATCTGGTGGCCCGTACCGGTTTCTGAAAGATTATTCATAAATTTGTGATCTCTCATGAACTGTAACGTCATGTTTGCATATTAGGATCCAAGTTTTAAACTCTGAGGATAATAATTTTTGGCTGGAGTGTTCGAGACAGGCAGATTCTGCATGTTTTTATCATTTGAGGCTGAGGGATTGTTATTCGTTCAACTCTTTTACACGCTGTTGGAAGCTTTTAGGTGAGTTTTTTGTCAGCCCGTGGTCTGTGGGGGTTCTGGTTCCGGTCCAGTTCACACAGACTCCTGTACAAAGCTTTGTTTGACCGCAGAGTCATAGAACCTGAAAGCTACTTTAACATCTACAAGATTGCTGTGCTGGTATTTTACATGTTAGAGCAGGTCAAAGAAGCATATTACTGTTAGAACGTTGTCGGATAGTGGTTCTGAAACCCGAATTCTGCTCCATTAAAAAGTGGATCGGAACCGACCTTGAACGCGGCTCCGAAGAGAGTCCGTGTTGTGTTACAGTTGAAGTGCTGGGTTACTGAGCGTAGCTAAGTTGTGCCTGTTCTAAATGTGATTGCCACGTTTCAGAATTTTGGGAAGTTAATTTGAAGCGTTTGAGTTGATTAAGAGTCTATAAGGTTGCGCTCTGCTGTGCTAAGCTAACGTTAAAGAGACATGTCATGCATGTTTGTTTATGAGCTGTGATTGGATAAAAAGAGAGTTGTGATCTGTCAATCACGTCTCGTATCTGTAAAGCGCTGATTCGCTGAGGTGGGGAACGCACGCCGTTGCGACCAGCCCACTTCTGTCGTCATTTCCGGCACTGCATTGGTCGAAGGTTATAAAACTACATTCACCATGGTTGCTTGGGAAAAGAACTACAAGCGCTGTGATTGTTTGGTTGACGTCACGTATCTGAGTAGCGAGCTCCGCCTCGCTGGAAGCTGGTGACGCGCCACGCACACTGCTGCGTCGGCCCGCCCCCTCTCTGTCTTCAGATTACGTGTCCCTCAACACAAGATGAACGGAGATTTCACTAAAAGTTTAAAAACTCAATTTAAGCCATCTAAACTGTCTAATCATACAGATGTGTCTCTGACAAGAACGCAGTTCGAGCGTTTTTCACATACTGGCTCAAACTCTTTCCAATGTTGATATTTTTACTGAGTTGTTAGATGCTACTCGCAAGCTAACGGCTAGGCTGCAAGAAGTCAACCAAGCTGTCTCTAGCGGCCGTAAGTAGAAAGAAAAGGTCACCTCGTGATAAGTTTAAGACTTGAATCTGCCCCCTGTTGGTTAAAAGACGTTAACAGATGAGTTTTCTCATAGAACATCGTGAGAAGTCAGCATTTTTATGGTGAATTACCAGCTTTTAAAATTGTTCTGTACACAAACAAAAACTCCTGTTTATTCTATATACAAATTCTAGAATAACAGAGGTACAGACAAACAATTATGCTCATTTTAAATACTGAAGAGATTTAAAATAACACTCAGAAAGCATCTTTTATTTGATTTTCAAATTAAATAAAAAAAAATGATGGAGAACAGAGCATTTCCACATTAAGCTCTTCACATCTCTGGATTTTAAACAGAATTGGTGTGCACAACTGCACACTTTTAGTTAGAAATGGCATTTTTAACATTTTTCTGTGTACAATTAATGACTCCAGTTTATTTTAAATAAAAAGTTTAAAATAACAAACAAAATTACATTTTTCACTCCAGATAACTGCGGCAACTCAAACAGTTTTACTGAATCTGAAATACATTCTCTTGGAGCAAAATAAAACAAAATCTGCTAACATTTTAGTGTAACATTGCATTTATTTGAAATCTTTAAGAAGACGTTTGAGTGAAAGACTGAAAACATTAAGCGTGGTTTAATAGTAATTGTTTTAAAAGATAGGTCTATTAAGTTAATACGGCCACGAAGGCTTAAAGCTCCACTGACATGATTTTTTAACTTTTCAAAAAATGGCACAACATATATAAATATTAAGATTGACCCCTGACCGTTTTTGCTAAAATAATGTGAAATGAATGAAAATTCCTCTCAAAAATAGTTTAAAATTAGCGCCGTTTTTTTACACGGTAAATTCGGGTTTTTCCGGTCACGTGATTGTAACGTCAGATAAAGAACTTTGCTCCAACCGCACATTGAATACAATGGACAAAAATATAAACGCATCCGTCGAATTTAGCCATGTAAAACTATAGATATTAGCGATTTGGCTTCAGTTCGTGAAGAAGAAGTTATTTTGAGTGATAAACAACAAACAGCAATGTTTCTTTTTGCCGTGTTGCTTGTTTTATTTCAGGAGAGGTTGCACATACATGAAGTGAGCACCAGATGTCAGCAAAGCTATCGTGAACTCTTACAGAGCTCTGTAATGGAGAAATATATAAACGTATCCGTCGAATTTAGCCATTTAAAACTGTAGATATTAGCGATTTGGCTTCAGTTCGTGAAGAAGAAGTTATTTTGAGTGATAAACAACAAACAGCAATGTTTCTTTTTTCCGTGTTGCTTGTTTTTTTTTCAGGGGAGGTTTCACATTCATGAAGTGGGCCCTTTGCTGACATCTGGTGCTCACCTCATGAATGTGCAACCTCTCCTGAGAAAAAAACAAGCAACACGGCAAAAAGAAACATTGCTGTTTGTTGTTTATCACTCAAAATAACTTCTTCTTCACGAACTGAAGCCAAATCGCTAATATCTACAGTTTTAAATGGCTGAATTCGACGGATACGTTTATATATTTCTCCATTACAGAGCTCTGTAAGAGTTCACGGTAGCTTTGCTGACATCTGGTGCTCACTTCATGTATGTGCAACCTCTCCTGAAATAAAACAAGCAACACGGCAAAAAGAAACATTGCTGTTTGTTGTTTATCACTCAAAATAACTTCTTCTTCACGAACTGAAGCCAAATCGCTAATATCTATAGTTTTACATGGCTAAATTCGACGGATGCGTTTATATTTTTGTCCATTGTATTCAATGTGCGGTTGGAGCAAAGTTCTTTATCTGACGTTACAATCACGTGACCGGAAAAACCCGAATTTACCGTGTAAAAAAACGGCGCTAATTTTAAACTATTTTTGAGAGGAATTTTCATTCATTTCACATTATTTTTAGGGATGCACCGATCCACATTTCTCACTTCCGATCCGATCCGATACTTATTAACTCAGTATCGACCGATACCGATACTTTCCCGATCCGATACTGTTCAGGTATTTGACTCTGTATAATGGAACTTTTGCACCCAAACTATTCATTTTAACATTGTGTGAGATAAACCCAATGAAGACACTCTACTAGAAGTCCCAGAGAAGGGTCATTTAACATTTCTACCTTTGGAACCCAGAGACGGGTCGAGTGACCTGAAGGATTTTAGCTAACATCCT
Organism: Garcialebias charrua; assembly: GCA_038048925.1. Classification (NCBI taxonomy): domain Eukaryota; kingdom Metazoa; phylum Chordata; class Actinopteri; order Cyprinodontiformes; family Rivulidae; genus Garcialebias; species Garcialebias charrua. Next base: position 3,488 of record JBBPBX010006816.1, read on the forward strand.
ATAATGAGCTGTTAACAGGCGCTTTTGTTTTGTAAATAAGGCCATTACTGGAGCACCACAGGAGGGGGCACGCTTAAGAGTGTCTTCATTGGGTTTATCTCACACAATGTTAAGAAGAGCAGTCACAGAATGTGATTGAACACAAGTGCTCTTTGAAGCTGGATCGGAAACGTATTGGCAGGTTTGATCCGATACCCGATACTTAAATAATGCTGGTATCGGATACCGATACCGATACTGGATCGGATCGGCCCCATCCCTAATTATTTTAGCAAAAACGGTCAGGGGTCAATCTTAATATTTATATATGTTGTGCCATTTTTTGAAAAGTTAAAAAATCATGTCAGTGGAGCTTTAACTTACCATATTTTTCATTGAAGGTAAAACCTAAAATAAATAAAAAGGTACTGAATGAAGGAAAGACTTGTTTATAGATTACAGGAACAAACCCAGAAAGCTGTTTTAGTTAAATAACTCACCGCTAAGAAAGCATTTATTTGCATACACTATTATAAATACCGTCTTATTGATTCAAACAAACATCTCTCATTAATTTGGAGAAATTTCAAAACAAAGATGGGATATGACAATTATGATGAAGCTTTCAAGCTGATCGCATCAAGGCGTGAAGAGCTGGAAGTATTAAAGCAGAAGCACATTCAAGAACGTGAAGAAGATCACCGAAAAAAACTTGAGTTCGAACGTTTGTTAGGCGAATCAAAAACACAACGGGGTGCTGTAAATGTTTGTGACGCTCACAGACAAAACAATGACCCGATCTGGTTAAAAACAAAACCAGAGCGTGAACTACATTACCAAGAAAAGGTCAAATCCCACTCGCTGGAGCTGGAAGGGACAAGTTCATCAACTCCCTCTCCTAAAAAAGGCGAGAAGAAACATGTTTTCCAAACTAACAAACCACGACATGTTGATGCCCGCTGGGACTATGAACCGCAGTGGCTCAGACAAGACCCAGAGTACGGAAAACGATTTCAAAAGGGGGGCGGACGTCCTAGAGATAAGAAAGATGGTCACAAAAGTATACCATATCACAAAAGGGGGTCCGAACAGGAACCCCCAGTTCAAGGACAAGCCCCTCCTGCCCCTCGAACGGAACAGTCCGAGACCGGCAAAAAATCACAGAAGTTCCAGAAAAAAGGCAACATACCTCTAAGCTCTGAGGAGATAGTGGACATAAGTTGGTTGTTTGAAAACTTGAATGATACAGAGGATGACCGAACTGGTACAATGCGTGACATTGTCTTTGATAACTCAGCGCACACAAATAACCAGCTGCGCAAAGCAAAGATTGAATTGATACACCGTCGTCTCAAAGGCCCTCTGACCTCGGAAGAGGTAGAGGACATACGTCGATTGTTAAAAGAGTTGGATAATACTAGCAAGAATGAACAAGATTTTCAAACTGACATACAACGAAATGTTGGTACCAGCTGGAACAGTGACTCAAAATGGTTTAAAGGGAGCCCCGCCCCTAAAGCACCTCAGATTGAAAAGTCTGAGACAAGCAACGAACCACAAAAGGTAGGTGTTCACTCTCTAAGAGACCCACAACGGTTCAGATCGAACCAGGTGGGTGAAAACCAAGGTCCATCGGTGGGTGGACTTCAAAAGAAATTGAAGGATGAGGACCTATACTCATGTAACTATGCGTGGTCCCAACAGAAACCCCTGAGCCTTGGAACTGCACCTCCCGCGCCTCGAACAGAACAGTTCGAGACAGGCAAAGAGTCACGAATGTCCCGGAATAATGGCCCAACACCTCTATGCTCGGAAGAGACAGAGGAAGTAAGTAGTTTGTCAGTAGATTTGAATGTTACTGTGCTTGACCAACCTGATACAATGAGTGGCGTTATCATTGATAATGACACTATCAACATTGACCAACCTGGAGCGATGTGTAGCACTGTCTTTCACAAAGACTCAGAGCACACAAATAACTCAGCGCACACTACTACCAACATTGCCATGGATGTTGACAGCAAACCAATTGCTGACACACAACAACATCCTGAAGGTCATGATGCTGACAGTCAACAAGATTACACAGACAGAGTCACACGTGAACAGAAACGTGGGCCAAGACCTGTGAGGTTTCTGTGTAACTTTATACAAAGGGGGGTGGCTAAGAAAGCTTACCTGCCTATCACACTGGAAGGTGTCCTTGAGCGTGAAGCCCTCCTGGATGGCAGTTCTGATATAACTATTATGTCGGCCAAGCTGTTCGAGGAGCTGAGGACCGCCGCTAACGGTGTTGACAGGCAAATACCCTTTGAGAAATGTGCTATTGAGCTACAGGGTCTCGCAGAGACGAGAACAACCCTAACAGCTATGGCTATGGTTCACATGCAGATTGGCGAAATGACACTACACCACCCGGTGTACGTGTCTAAACTTGACTCATTCCCATTTTTGGTTGGCCAAGATTTTATAAACCGCTTCGGCGCGATTATAGATTATGGTCAACAGAAAATGTGGAGCACAGTGAGAAAACCCCTGCCAATAAAAGTGCCTCCTAGTTGCGATACAGGCTGCCTAACCGCAGGTACCGCAGAGGACACAAGGGACACCTCATCCGAGGACGAGAGCCCGGTAAGTGAACCTTCAACTACAGGTGAGACAGAAGAGACCCAAAAGTTGGACCAAACTCTGGCCCAACAAGAGAACCTCCTCTGTGAGCTGACACATTCAGCACTCCCTGACCACTACCTACCACAGGTAGTGAAAGGTGTTGAGATCCAAGGATCCCACACCGATGACGCTGTACTGTCCTCTGAGACAGGTAATTCGGCAATCAACCAAGCTTTCAATGAAACCTTGGTTCAAGGGCATCTGAGTCCAGAAAATGACAGTCATCCAAACGCTGACAGTCACTTGGACATCATTGTTGCAGATTACGAGGACCCCTCATCAGACAAGAAGGGGGCAAACTCACATTACCTACCACAGGTAGAGAAAGGTGTGGAGATCCAAGGACCCCACACCGAGGTTGCTGTACTGTCCCCTGGGACAGGTAAATCGGCTATCAGCCAAGCTTTCGATGAAACCTTGGTTCAGGGACATTTGTGTCTAGAACTAATCAGAAATGACATAGTTTTTACAGACTCAAAGAGCCCCTCTTCAGTCAAGAAGTGGGAAGACACACACAACGACAGTGACCCGTCGCAGTCTGTACAATCAGACACACCTGCGACTGCGCCGACGGTTGTGACACACCTGAATTACACGGAAAGAGGTAAACGTAAGAAGATACGTTGGCCAAAACCTAAACGATTCCTGTGTACCGTCTTCTCTCAGCTGCGCGAACAGCTTAAACTAAACGGTGGCATCCTAACTTGTGCCCATGGACGGACGTCCTCACCTGTGTTCGTGGTCCCCCATGACCAAAGGGGGGTGATGTTAGGCCATGCCAAAGACAAAGATTTGAATGTACACCTCAGAAACACTTTTGCTTTCGCCCAGAAAAACCTGGAAAGATCCGCTGAAGGACGTAAGGCGTACTATGACCAGAAGGCCTCTCACAATGAACTCCAAGTGGGAGACAGAGTCTGGTACTATACGTTCGCCCCAGCAACCGGGAAAGGAGGGTCCGAGACCGGAACTCTCGCCCGCAAACTAATGCCCAGGTGGACTGGACCTCATCTGATAACAGACAAAGTGTCCTCAGTCGTCTACGAAATCAAAATCAGCAAAGGCCGCAAAGAGCCAATTGCTAAATGGGTACATCGAAATCAGATCAAACCTTACAAGGCGTTCAATGACTCCACAAAAGACAAAGATCTCACAAACTCACCGACTTCATGGGATAATAAGGTCGTCCAAACACAAGTTAGTAAATAAACTAATCAGGTTTAAACTACCATATTTCCCACCCTATAAGTCGCATTGTCCAATTTGAACTTAGAAACGCTAAGCCTAAAACCCACAACAAAAAACTAACCTTAACAACCGTTTAAATCCACGAGATTTAATTTGACCTCGGTCATAAAGTTGAGACCTGTTTTCTTGTGTGTTGCACTTTGGAATCTGACGACAAGAGTGTGTCGAAGCAGTGAAACGTTGTTTCCTTGTTGTTTAGTCATTACTGTTGTCATTAGTTGAGATATTGTTTGGTTCTGAACACTCCCAGCCAAAAAGGTTTTGTATTAACATTGGTTAATGAATGATATGGATTTAACTATGCCAACATGCAGTTCGTTTTGTTAAATCTCAATCGTCGAAGAGTCAATGTAGTTTAAAGCTACTCAAGGTACCATAAACTACACTGGTCTCACAATTTCTAAATTGAACCGATTCGATCGTTTCTATTCTAGATTGTCTATTCATTTTGATGAGTCTCGCCATAGACTTCAAAATTTATTAGGAATACCAAATCCTACGTCGTTCGTCTAAAAGACAACAGACATTTAGATCAAACTATATTTCATTTTTCTATTTTAGTTTAACCTAAACTAAGTAATGAATGGAGGAATAGTTTGGAATTAGAGGCCTTCGTTACAGAAGCCCTCCAAAATTTTATAGGTATAGATCCCTATTTCTAATTTTACAGAATTGATCCACCCCTTAATTGGTAATTGTAGCTGATCTAAACCATGATAGCTTACATACCAGGTGCATATAGGTAGGGCCTAATGTAAAATCCCAATCATAAGCCCACCTAAAAACCACATAATTGCATGACACATAGAACCAGAGTGGCACTGACTGGAAACCAACCAGCCAACAACCTTCGATGTGGGGACCTGCAGCTCCAACGCTTGGTCTTCAACCTCCATCCAAGGGTCGCCTCCTCTGCGTCAATCGAGGGATCCCCTCTACATGCTGATTATGAAAACAATTGTTGCTGATCAATCAACAAAACTAATCGTTGTGGAATTACTGCTGTGGAATTACCGCTGTGGATTATAAGACTTTGTTTTCCAAAGGATCACAGACTTTGTTTTCCAAGAGTTAACAGACTCAGTTTTCCAAGGGATTTAAAGCTTTTCGCAATGGGATTACCTCCGAACAGTATGGATGTTCCAAAAAACTTTATGGGATTATAATTTTTGATTTTTCTCTTCCACTTGCTGGATTACTACAAGATCAAAGACAGTTCAATGTTCCTTTCGTGTTGGACCCCATCCCCAAGGACTGGCGATGGCTTCCAAAAGGGGGGAGATGTAGTGGACATGACCGTGTCCACTTTGATACACCTGTGTACTTTTGAACTGTTCCAGAGATGACCTTTACTGACCTCTCAGTAAAGCAAGACATTTACCACAAAATGATTCCATTAGTTGTAATCTGAGAATATAGTCACCAAAAGAGACTATTTCTATCTTTGATTTTATTCTGATGTGATCAAAAGAATAACTTTTGTCATTTTCATGATATATGTTATATGCTGTTATTCTTTTAATATGTAGTATTTCTGTGTTACTTGACCAAATGAAAGTGTCTACTCAAAATATCTATGACAAAGTTGAATGAGGTGTCAGATTGACTTGCTCAGGAGTTGTTTTTGTTGAGTTCAGCTGAAACTCTCGGTAGCGTCGAGATGTCTCCTCTCTTTCAGACACTTTTCCAAAACATTCCTCTTTGATATCTAAGCAGACTTGCTGTCAACCTTGAGTTTTTCACTTCACGTTTTCACACTCCTCTTGGCCCACGGACCAATGAGGAAAGTGTGTTCTAATCTCAACATTTTTGAGTAAAAGCGTTTGTTTGCATGAACGCTTCAGAGTTTGGAAGGAACCAGAAGGTTCCTGGGAGTTTGCTGAGGACCTCAATGCTCTGATGAGGTTCCCCAAAGAGCTGAATGACCACCAGTCACACGCTAAGGACTCGTCATCCAGCTGGGACTGATAACATGCTGTTATGAGTCCACTTCTAACGAGCGTAAGCTCAAAACTTTGTTTATTCCTTCATGGAATAGTTATCTTGAAGTCAGAGGCCTGAAGCTGACGCATTTTCTGATGGTCGATGCGGAACCCAGGAGACGTTGAAAACGTAAACGAATAACCTGCTCGGAGGTACTGGTTCCCACAAGGACCCGTGCATCTGAAAAGCTACAAGGTCTTCTCTCTTACCGGACTGTCGTCAAAAGGTAAAGAGCTGTTTACAAACGTACCTGGATTTTAGCAGAAGTCGGATGAGAAGTGTCACTTTGGTAACATGCTCAAGACAATTTCCTTTAAACCATCTCTCCATCTTTCCTCCTATTCTTTTCCCTCAAATTCTAAGCTGGAAACTATTTGTTAAAGAGCCCTCAGACTAAATATGTTTAACATCCAGTATTGAAGTCTGTTGTTACAATTTAAATGTGCTGACGTTTTAAATTACAAGAAAGTGAAATCATGTCAATCAAGTGTAATGGTGTTAATTTAGTGATTTATTTTAAATAAATGGTAGTGTCTTTGGCATACCAACTAAGTTAACGTGTCCATTGTCACTCTATGGCTTTATTTATTTATCCATCATAAAGATCACAGAAATATTGGGTAAACTGAAAAAGAAAAGAATCCGTGAAATTACTATTCAATCTGAATAAGTAAATTAATTAAGGATAAAGAGGTCAGCTTAATACTGACCCCTGTTAAAATCCTTTAGTTACATCTGGGTGGCACTATATGTGTTTAAAGACACAATATATGGTCTCCCTCATGTTCCCTTCACAAATAAATCAAAGAGAGTTTATTTTAGAAATTTCAATGAAAGTAACATTAACAACTTCTCAAGTATACTTGCAAATATGTCTTGGGAAACAGTGTATGAAGTTTCTGATGTGAATGTGGCCTATACTATTTTTTGTGCAAAATTTCGTTCCGTTTTTGACAAATGTTTTCCTCTGATTTCTAAAGGTAAATGAAGTTCTGTAAAATTTAACAAACCATGGTTTACTCCAGAACTTAAGAAATCTGCATTAAAGAAAAATAAGTTATACAAAAGATATTTGCAAAACCCAAGTCCTTTAAATTTAGCAACATACAAAAATCATAGGAATAATTATAATCACCTCATTAGAAATACTAAACAAAATTACTATAGTGATCAATTTACTCAATCATCAAATAATTCAAAAAGTACATGGGATATTTTAAAAGTACTACTCAACAAGAAAAATGCATCTATCCCTCAGGCTACATTTCAGAATGGCACTTCAATCATAACAGATCCAACAGAAATTGCAAATAAATTTAATATTTTTTTTTTATAAATGTGGGACCACATCTTGCAAAGAATATTGATAATGTTTCTGATTCTCCACCTGATTTCATAAATGAAAATTATCCCTCTTTAAATACATTTGATCCAATAAAACCTTTTGAAGTACTTGATATCATTAAGAATCTTACAAATTCTTCTGCTGGCCTCGATGAAATTACAGCCTATGTTATCAAAAAAGTTGCACCTATAATTGTTGCTCCGTTAACATTTATGTTTTCCCTGTCACTTGAATCTGGAGTCTTTATTGTCATTTGCACCGCATGTGGTACATGTGATGAAAACGAGATTATGTACACGGGGTCCCAGTTACATCCAACAACAAATGCAAGAGAAAAACAGTAATAACATCTAGAATTAACTAAGAAAAACATCAACTAGTAATACACTAAGCCCTAATGTAGTGGAAAAACATCATTATAAACAGCAGCACGAACATGAGTCTGTATGAGCAGATGGTCACAGATGAACACAGCAACAAGAAAACAGATCAGCATCAGCATGATGTGATATTTTGCAGTGTTTATTCTTATTATTTATTTATTCATGAGTCTAACAGCCTCAGGGTAGAAGCTGTTCCTCAGTCTAGTGGTTCTACATTTGATGCTCCTCAACCTCCGTCCTGAGGGGAGTGGGGCAAAGAGTGAGTGTGCTGGGTGAGTGAGGTCTTTCATGATGCAGGTGGCTCTTTTCCTGCATCTGGAGGTGTAAATGTCTGTGATGGTGGGGAGACTGACTCCAACAGACTTCTGTGCAGCCTTCACCACTCTCTGTAGAGCTTTCCTCTCTTCAACTGTGCAGCCTCCATGCCACACGTTGATGCTGGAGCACAGGATGCTCTCCACTGCACACCTGTAGAACGAGGTGAGAACTGGGCTGCTCAGACCAGCACGTCTCAGCCGTCTGAGGAAGTAGAGTCTCTGATGACCTTTCTTGATCAGGCTGGTGGTGTTGTTGCTCCAGCTGAGGTTATCATTCATGTGTACACCCAAGTATTTGTAGCTGGAGACCACTTCCACTGCAGATCCACCTATTTTCAGTGGGGCATGGGTGTGTTTGTTCCTTCTGAAGTCCACAATCATCTCCTTTGTCTTCTTCACATTCATGTGAAGATTATTCTCTTTGCACCAGCTCTCCAGGTGTTCCACCTCCTGTCTGTAGCTGGACTCATCATTGTTTGTGATGCATCCCACCACCGCTGTATCATCTGCAAACTTAACAATATGACAGCCTGGATGTGTGGCTGTACAATCATATGTGAGCAGAGTGAACAGAAGAGGGCTCAGCACACATCCTTGAGGAGAGCCAGTGCTGAGGGTTATGGTGGAGGAGGAGAAGTTGTGGATCTTCACGGACTGTTTGTCACGGAATATTTGTTGACATATCATCAGAACAGTCACTTCAATACAGTACTGTCCATTTATCAAAATGCTCTAACAAACAAAAACTCACATCATCAACAAGTTTAATTCAAAAGACTATTGTAAGCAGTTTTACTGTGATATATTTACTGGTACATGCACAGACTGTCAGAAGAACTTCTGTAACTCACTAGGAAAAATAAGTTTAATTTTAATTTTTGTCCTTCAGATTATGAACTCTTGTTTGACACAGGTGTTGATAAATTCCAGAAGTTTGTTAAACTCAGTTCTGGTGGTTTTGGAGTGATGACAGGATGCATCCATGCAGCCTACGTGAATTATAATTCTGTGGACAGAGGGTGGGAGTGTGTGCAGGCTGGGGAGTTTTGCAAGAATGATGAGGACTGTGGCTCCTTGGATACAAAGTGTAATGGCATTGAAGTAATGAATATATTGTGGGACTGAATAACCATAAATGAGCGTGGTCGGATGAAAAAGGGTGTGAAGCAGTGCTGGGCAGCGCTAATCCAAAAATTAGTTCCGCTATTTCTAAAGCACTTATTAATTTATTTAGGTCCGCAATTTCAAAAGCGCTTATGTATTA
>JBBPBX010006816.1:29269-46481 GCA_038048925.1 Garcialebias charrua
CTAACGACTCGCCGTCGAATGGTCGACACAAAACGCACAATAAAATCATCCGGCCACGTTAATTTGGCTTGAAACAGCGGGGTTCTCTACGGATTTATCCATTAGTAACCCAAAACAACCAGCTGGACACAGAGTTCAGCGTCTATAGGTAGTCAACAGATTTAATGAAAAGTAACTAAAATACATAAAAATAACGACTCACCGTCAAATGGTCGACACAAAACACACCTTAAAATCATCCGGCCACGTTAATTTGGCTTGAAACAGCGGGGTTCTCTACGGATTTATCCATTAGTAACCCAAAACAACCAGCTGGACACAGAGTTCAGCGTCTATAGGTAGTCAACAGATTTAATGAAAAGTAACTAAAATACATAAAAATAACGACTCACCGTCAAATGGTGGACACAAAACACACAATAAAATCATCCGGCCACGTTAATTTGGCTTGAAACAGCGGGGTTGTCTGCGGATTTATCCAAGTACCCAGCACAACCAGCTAGCCACAGAACTAGCCCTCGAGTTCACGACTGACCCGGAAGATGTCAAGATGGAATAGTCCATTTTTAGTAGGGGGATAAAGAAATCGACCGTTTTTTTAATTGCGTATTTAATGATCGTTTTCATCGTAACTATAATTATTTTTATGTTAAATGTACATTAACAAGCAGGATCAATGTTAGTGATGTAGGTGACTGCACGGGGCGAGGCGGGGCCGGGGCCACTGCTGAAATGGGACCCCCAGGCATTTACCTACATGGTAGATCCGAGTCTGTTCTCAGCTCTGCCCCCCTCCCCCTCACACCCTTTCCTCCTCTCTGCTGTTTACGGTGGGGAAAAAGGTAAAACAAGCAGCATAAGAGCTTGTAAATAAGTTTATTGGTTTTTACTGATAGATAATTAGTTATTAGCGGTACTGCATTTTAAATAAAAATAGCACAAATCCGCTTATGAATTATAAAAGTTAGTCAATTCACAAAAACGCTGACAAAAAGTTTAGGTCCACTGTAAGCGGATTAGCGCTACCTAGCGTTCATGAGCCCACCTCTGCTAACAGCTATAGATGCTAACAGCTACAGACACTAACAGCTACACATGCTAACAGCTACAGATGCAAACAGCTCTAGATGCTAACAGCTACAGATGCCAACAGCTAAAGATGCCAACAGCTACAGATGCCAACAACTACAGATGCCAACAGCTACAGATGCGAGCAACTACAGATGCTAACAGCTACAGATGCGAACAGCTACAGAAGCAAACAGCTACAGATGTTAACAGCTACAGAAGCGAACAGCTACAGATGCAAACAGCTACAGATGCCAACAGCTACAGATGCCAACAGCTACAGATACTAACAGCTACAGATGCAAATAGCTACAGATTTTAACAGCTACACATGCTAACAGTTACAGTTGCTAACAGCTACACATGTTAACAGCTACACATGTTAACAACTACAGATGCCAACAGCTACAGATGCTAACAGCTACACATGCTAACAGCTACACATGCTAGCAGCTAAAGATGCTAACAGCTATAGATGCTAACAGCTACAGACACTAACAGCTACAGACGCTAACAGTTACAGATGCTAACAGCTACAGATGCCAACAGCTACAGATGCCAACAGCTACAGATGCCAACAGCTACAGATGCTAACAGCCACAGATGCCAAGAGCTACAGATGCAAACAGCTACAGATGCGAACATCTACAGATGCCAACAGCTACAGATGCCAACAGCTACAGATACTAACAGCTACAGATGCGAATAGCTACAGATGTTAACAGCTACAGATGCTAACAGCTACAGATGCTAACAGCTACAGATGCGAACAGCTACAGATGCGAACAGCTACAGATGCTAACAGCAACAGATGCAAACAGCTACAGATGCAAACAGCTACAGATGCGAAAAGCTACAGATGCTAACAGCTACAGATGGGAACAGCTATAGATGCGAACAGCTACATATGCTACAGATGCTAACAGCTACAGATGCGAACAGCTACAGATGCGAACAGCTACAAATGTTAACAGCTACAGATGCTAACAGCTACAGATGCCAACAGCTACAGATGTTAAAAGCTACAGATGTTAACAGCTACAGATGTGAACAGCTACAGATGCCAACAGCTACAGATGCCAACAGCTACAGCTACAGATGCCAACAGCTACAGATGCCAACAGCTACAGATGCGACCAGCTACAGATGCGAACAGCTACAGATGCGAACAGCTACAGATGTGAACAGCTACAGATGCCAACAGCTACAGATGCCAACAGCTACAGATGCCAACAGCTACAGATGCCAACAGCTACAGATGCGAACAGCTACAGATGCTAACAGCTACAGATGTTAATAGCTACAGATGCTAACAGCTACAGATGCCAACAGCTACAGATGCAAACAGCTACAGATGCTAACAGCTACAGATACGAACAGCTACAGAGGTTAACAGCTACAGAGGTTAAAACAGCTACAGATGCGAACAGCTACAGATGTTAACAGCTACAGATACGAACAGCTACAGATGCGAACAGCTACAGATGCGAACAGCTACAGATGTTAACAGCTACAGATGTTAACAGCTACAGATGCGAACAGCTACAGATGTTAACAGCTACAGATACGAACAGCTAAAGATGTTAACAGCTACAGATACGAACAGCTACAGATGCAAACAGTACAGATACGAACAGCTACAGATGTTAACAGCTACAGATGTTAACAGCTACAGATACATACGAACAGCTACAGATGCGAACAGCTACAGATGTTAACAGCTACAGATGTTAGCAGCTACAGATGCGAACAGCTACAGATGCGAACAGCTACAGATGCGAACAGCTACAGATGTGAACAGCTACAGATGTTAACAGCTACAGATGCGAACAGCTACAGATGTTAACAGCTACACATGCTAACAGCTACACATGAGTGAACTAACTTACTCTCCACAGACAAGAAGCTGCAGTGTTACAAGCCTCTGGCAGCAGCAGCTTGGACCTAAATCACAGAATAAAGTATTTGACTCACGAGAAGTCGTTTTTCATTAGTAATTGAAATAAATCACGGAGCTAAATCCAGACGTAGCTTCTCATCACGAAGGAAAACAAAGAAAGAGGCCGAGCTGGTGGTGACGTCATGTACACGTAGCAGCCACCAGAGCCTGGCAGCCTATGGCAAGCCCTTTTAACATTAAATCGTGAAGTCTGACTATCCGTAATTACATTCTAGATATCTAAAATGGAGTTTTGACTAGTCACAATTACATTTTGACTAGTCAGAATGTTAATTTAAGATATCTGTATTTACATTCTGACTAGTCAGAATAGCAATTCAAGATATCTTAAAATGAATTTTGACTAGTCAAAATATAATTAAAGATATCTTAAATGACGTCACCCGATTCGTCATTTAAAGTGTCAGACATCCATAATGACAATTCAAGATATCTCAAACGTAATTATGACTAGTCATAATGACGTTTTTAGATATCTTTATTAAGAAATTACGCGTAGGACCCGCGGCTGCCACTTAGCTGTTCAAACAGATGCCTGCACAATTTTGGGTGGCTGCAGTGGCGCTAGCTGTTCTGGACTAAATTGTCAGAAAATGTCACAAGTGTTAGCATTAGACAGTGAGGAAAATGGCTCAGTTTCATCTGTTGTTTTTGTTCAGTTCCTGGTTGTTCTTGAGGGGCAAGAAAACAACCTTATCTGTCCTACCATGCTTTACTACAGCCTGCTGGAGTCACTGTCTTACCTGAGCAGATTGGCTGGGGGAGTCCAGAGGACATGACTTAATTAACTTCTTTAGATTTTCCTACCTGGATTATTGAGCATGCATCAGGAAAACATATTTATTTCTGTTTACTTAATTTCATATTTATGTTCCAGGTTGAAGGCAGTTCAGTCTTGTGTAGGTTCTGTTCATATCTTGTGCATCATCACAGCTTGTGGGTGAATTTCTGCTCTTGTTACATTGAACCATCATTAAATATTTTAGTTGACTGACCACTGGAAAGCCTCAGCCTTGGCTGAATATTTAAGAATCAGTATTGCCTCCATTAGAATTAGTTTTTAACTTAGTGTTAATAAAATTTATATTGTATGTTGGAACCGTCTGTTTACTTGTAAACAAACCCAAGTGCCTTTTCTGTGCATAAATTATGTCCTTGGGTGAAAATCCTAAGGTGCCGTTTAAGTAAGTTATTAAAACACACGAGCCGTATACGTTTTTTTATTATTATTTGTGGATTGATTGAGTTGAATTGCAAGGAAAACAAGTATAATTTACAACATCTAGTAAGAACAAAAAAAACTTTATAACTATTTAAGTTAACAATTTATAACTGTACACTATAAACTTATAGTGGATTATAGATATTTTTCCCAAATTATGGAATTTCATTTTAAAGAAATTGGCACGTTTTTGTATTTTTCATGAGTAACAACTATTTACAGTATTAAATTAAAGTATTTACAGTGATTCACACAGCTTGAGACTGAATATTAGAAATACAAAGGAACAAAAAGGTGATTTGTACATTTTATGATACTGCATTGATATAAACACATTGAAAGTAAAACATGTCCAGTTTAGACTTCATCTGATCAACCAATCATCAATCAGTTCATCACGCCACACCTGTTCAACAGTTATTGTTTAGTGTACCCCCTGACCATCTCTGCAAGCAACACAGAAACAGCTGGCAGTAAGCCTTGGTTGTCGAAGCTGTACCCCTGCAGAACATCTGGACTGCTCCCTGGTTCTGGCCTGTATTTCATGTGACACTTGCAGAGACTGAAGATGCAGCTGACTGAGTGTGGGCACAAAACACATGTTGGGAAGACTATACATCATCGAAGGAAGAGCAGGGAAGTCTGGAGCCATGTGGTGCAGAATGATGCTACACAGGACTTCTCAGTTGGGCACTGGTAAGACACCAGTCCACCCTGTGGCACAGGCCCACATCTGGATGGTACCAGCTCCAACGTTGACAGACCATCTAGGACAGGAGCAATAAATGGTTGAGACTCCAGTCGGTGTAGTTTTCCTCCTGATGTCAGGATGTCGGGGTCTGGACGTGGTCCTGCAAACACACGAGTGACATAATCACAATAAGTTTTGACAAAAGAAACAGGCATAAAAACATTAACACAAAGGTTATACCCAGATGCGGCTCCAGGGGGGAGCTAGGGTGTGCTATAGCCCCCCCCCTGGAAAACTCACAGCACCCCCTTAGCACCCCCAAGAAAATATCAGATTATTTTCTTTTTCATTGAGTTAATATTCTTTAACATGTGGTTGTTGTGATATTTTACTCGCAAAACACAACTAATAAAAAAAAAAATCAGTGATTATATCGAGTAAAAAAACAACAACAATCTGATCCACCAGCTGAAGCCCACAAAAATGAGTGATGCTCTCAACACTGACCCAGTAAAGGCCCCAGTATAGCTGTCCGTTGTGTCCAGCGCCGCTGGACTCGCGTGTGCTGCGCACCGGCAGTTCATTTATACTCTGTGCAAGCGCAGCTCTCTGGAGTGCAGGCTCCAGCAGCTGCAGCCGGGCGGAGCAGGACAAATTTAGGTCGCTGATTGGTCATTTGCTGACACGCGAGGCAGTTTTATCAACACGCGCGCGTAGGCGTAGTAAAATTTGACCTTGACGCGTTCACGCCCGCGATCAAAGGGCTGACACGAATTTGACCTTGGCGCGTTCACGCCCGCGATCAAAGGCTTTTGCCGCGGCGCTCACACGGCGCTGACACGACGTGCCGCGGCGCTCGGATTAACGCGCAGCTATACTGGGGCCTTAAGGAGCAGAAACTGGTGACATGATGCCTCTGGTTATGCCATTTTTAGCTAATGCAACTTGATAAATCATTTCCTGGCTTGCAGTGATAATGAATGACTGTCATCATTTTCCCCGTGCGCCTACCGGCCCATTCATGACGCGGCCCATCGGGATTTCTCTCGAACCTCCCGATGGCCACCCCGCCCTTGCCCCGAGGTTGTTAGACTCATGAACCCCTAGTCTGAATTATCACTGTGAAAACAAATCACTGTAATACCATTTGGTTATGTGCTGCTGATCTCATGCTGCTGATCTATTTCATGTTGCTGTGTTCACTCGTCCTCATCTGCTCACACAGACTCATGTTCGTGCTGCTATTGTTTGGCGCATTGTTTCGTACAGTATACTAGTAGTGCTTAGTGTATTTTTAGTTTAGTGTATTTCTTATTTCATGTCTCGGATCTTTTTTACTGTTTTTCTTTACAATTTGTATTTTTGTTGGATGTAACTGGGACCCTGTCCATAGTTTCGTTCCACCTTATGTACCACATGTGATGTGAATGACACACATTGACCTTGAGAACTGAAAGAACAAATTATCCTTCATAGCATCCTCAGTAAAATGCTTAGCCCCCCCTTAGCACCTGCAGAAAAATATCTCTGGAGCCGCCCCTGGTTATACCTGTGTAAGCTCTGTAAAGCGTGGAGTGCAGACATCTTTTCCCCACAGTTCTGGGCTTTCGCACCACCTCGCTGGCAGGTTCAGGATGGATCACCTTACAACATAAAAATATGTCAAATAAACTTTTTTAAAAATATGAAGGGACAGTGAGCAATTTGGTAGGACACTGTGAGTCAGATTTGTGAGAGTTACGATTTTTACATAACTTCCAAATACATGTACTACTAATTGATAGTGGTTGAGCCTGCATTTTTTTTCATTACCTACAAAAACAAACTATTCCAAACAAGTTAGGAGATAAAAATATATTTGGCACAAGTAATGTTGAAATTATGACAAATTTCACATGGCACTAATAATATACAGGTGGGAAATTTATTACAATTATTGTTATTATGAGAATCATAATCATCATATACTAAATTATATAACAGAAAAGAATGTGTTCCACTCTTATTTTATTTTATTTACCTTTGTTCTTGGTCTGTGACATCTTTGTAAATCTCTTGTGCAGGCCAGAGCAGGAAGACCAGTTAGGCAGCTGGTGCTGGGATAATCCAACAAATCAGCCTTTTCTTTTTCACACCCAGTGAGATCTAAAATAGATCATAACTGTTTTTAGCACATATATATATAAATTAATACTTCTTATAACATATTTAGCTTAAAAAAATAATAGATTGTATAATTGATTGATTCACTCAACACATCACTTACATACATACAATATATATATATAAATTATATATATCTATATATACTGTATATGAACAAACACACACAGCACGCTATATACACTTTATAGATGCATAAACATATTTTTGGCACTAATGGAACCTCGTAAAAAATACAATATACATTTTTATACCATCTGTCTCAAATATTCCAAATAATTTATTACATTAAATTAGGCTTTTTTACGATGTTCATGTTACTCGTTGCAGCTGAAGCTAGCGGTTAGCTCGCTAAGCTAAGCTACGTTTTTTTTCTTACCATGATAGCTGTGGATGTTTTCTTCATGGAAGAAATATCATGAGATCAACGCTGCGAGTTCCTCCTCACCAGCAAAAAAAAAAAAGGCTGCTGGCAAATTAAACAAGATGTTGAAAAGAGAGACATTTCTATTTAGTGCACACAAGAAGTGTCTTCTGTTAAAAACACAGGCGTGTGTTGGGCAGACCTTATGGGTCCTCCTGGCAAGATTTAGCAGACCTATTTCCGCCTGCGTAAAACTGTGACATATTTGACTAGTCAAAATGATAATTCAAGATATCTCGTACGTCATTCTGACTAGTCAAAATGTGAATTCCAGATATCTTAAATAGAAACGCCGTCCACATGATAAAATATTTAAGATATCTTGAATTCATTTAAAGATATCTTAAAAGGAATTTTGACTAGTCATAAATACAGTTCTAGATATCTGAAATTGATTTATGACTAGTCATATTAGTTATTTAAGATATCTTGAATTACATTTTGACTAGTCATAAATACATTTTGACTAGTCATAAATACATTTAAGATATCTTAAATGATGACGTAATTAAAGATATCTGTAATTGTAATTATGACTAGTCAGAACTAAGATCGAGATATCTTGAAAGCTAATTATGACTAGTCAAAATTAAATTAGAGATATCTAGAATTGTATTTACGACTAGTCAAAATTCATTTCAAGATATCTTAAATTGAAGCCTCCATTCAACTCAATGGAAAATCTGACGTCATTTTGACTAGTCAGAATGTAATTAGAGATATCTCAAATAGGAATTTTGACTAGTCAGAATGTAATTCAAGATATCTTAAATAGCTATTATGACTAGTTATAATTCAATTTCAGATATCTGGAATTGAAGTGCCCTGAATCCGATTTAATGTTAAAAGGGCTTGCCTTGTTAACAGCTACAGATACATACGAACAGCTACAGATGCGAACAGCTACAGATGTTAACAGCTACAGATGTTAGCAGCTACAGATGCGAACAGCTACAGATGCGAACAGCTACAGATGCGAACAGCTACAGATGTGAACAGCTACAGATGTTAACAGCTACAGATGCGAACAGCTACAGATGTTAACAGCTACACATGCTAACAGCTACACATGAGTGAACTAACTTACTCTCCACAGACAAGAAGCTGCAGTGTTACAAGCCTCTGGCAGCAGCAGCTTGGACCTAAATCACAGAATAAAGTATTTGACTCACGAGAAGTCGTTTTTCATTAGTAATTGAAATAAATCACGGAGCTAAATCCAGACGTAGCTTCTCATCACGAAGGAAAACAAAGAAAGAGGCCGAGCTGGTGGTGACGTCATGTACACGTAGCAGCCACCAGAGCCTGGCAGCCACCACCAGAAATAAAACCAACTGTTTTTTGAATGAGGTCTTAAAGATATCTGGAGAGTTACTAACCCAAATAGTAAATTATTTACTTGGACAAATAAGGCTGGTTCTTTACGATCCAGAATAGACTTTTGGTTAATATCGGAATCCCTTACTCAATTAATTTGCAAAACAGAAATTATTATGCCTACTCAAAGCAATTGTATTAACTTTAAACTTATCTCCTGATAAGCCAACTCAAAGATACCCAGCATACTGGAAACTAAATAGGTCTTTATTACAAAACGAATCTTTAAATGAAATAATAAGAAGAAAAATCTCAGAACGTTTTGAGACTGCAGAAGATACAGGGGAATATCAAAAACAATGGGAGCTTTTAAAATATGAGCTGAGAAGATTGTTTATAGAAACAAGTTCTAAACTAAAAAAGGAAAAGAAATCAGATGAAAGTAATCTGATAGCCAAATTAATCTCGCTATCATCCATATTGCCTGAAAATCTATCTGAACAACAGCAAGCAGATCTCCTAACTGCACAACTAAAACTTGATCAATTATATATCAATAAAGCTAAAGGTGCATTTGTACGTTCAAGAGCGAAATGGTTAGAGGAGGGTGAGCAAAATTCTAGCTATTTTTTTAAGTTAGAAAAACAAAGGCAAAATAAAAATAGTATAAATAGACTCTCTTCAAATGGTGATATCATAGAAGATCCAAAAGAACTATCTAAAATGTGTGAGAACTTCTATAAAAAACTATATACCTCAACCATTTCACCTGTTCATATGAATGATTTCTTTAACAATCTAGGTAATATTAAGACAATTGGAGATTTCAAAAAATCAATTTGTGACTCTCCCATTACGCTTACAGAAATCTCAGAGGCTATTAAAAAACTTAAATTAAATAAATCTCCAGGTACTGATGGGCTAACTTCTGAATTTTACAAACTATTCACGGAAGAACTTGCTCCCTTTTTGCTGAATGTTTTTAGAGAAAGTATAGATAAAGAACAATTACCGTCCACTCTATGCCAAGGCTTAATTACACTCATCCCAAAACCACAAAAAGATGTATTAGTTTTAGACAACTGGCGCCCCATCACATTATTAAATAATGATTATAAAATTTTAGCATTATGCTTAGCAAATAAATTGAAAAAAGTACTTCATGATGTTATTGGGGAAACTCAAAATGGTTTTATGGCGGGAAGACACATAATTGATAATATAAGGCTTATCTTAGATTTATTAGACTACGCAGATTTAATATCAGAAAATAGTTTTGTTCTCTTTCTTGACTTCCATAAAGCGTTTGACTCACTGGAACATGATTTTTTATTTAAAACTTTGGATCTGTTCGGTTTTGGTGAGCACTTTAAGAAATCAGTACGCACCCTTTATGCTGGAGGCAATAGCTCAATTAAACTAGCTCATGGAACCTCTGGCAGATTTAATGTTGAGCGTGGAATTAGACAAGGTTGTCCAATTTCTCCATTTTTGTTCCTTCTTCCTATGGAGATTTTAGCACATTTCATTAAAAACAGCTGCATAAAAGGTATTCAGATTGCTGGTAGAGAAATATGTCTGAGCCAACTGGCAGATGACACAACTCTATTTCTAAAAGATTGCTCTCAAGTAAAGTGTGCTGTTGAGCTGCTTGGTGAATTTTCTGCAGCCTCAGGTCTCAACCTTAACTTATCTAAATGTGAGTTACTCCCTATTAATGACACCCTTCTCTTAAAATCTCAGAGGGGAACAATACGTTTGTTGACATGATACAGGCAAACCTTGTTTTGTATCACACCGTTCTCTTAGAAAATGTAAGTTTGGTTCCTGACACATTGAAAACAGTGGGTTACTTCCATCGTTACTACGGCAACTACAGTTCTGTTATCCCGAGGCCATGCTAGGGTTCTGTCATTTGTTGATACTGAATTCTCTTGGACACTGAATGTCTGTTCCTTGCCAGCAAAGATTAGCACAAAGGGTTATTATTAACACAGAAGGTTAATGATTATAGTCAGTCTGGAGCCAGGGTGGTCCAGGATGTCGACTCATCCTGACTTGGAGATTTAGCCCAGTGGGGTAGAAGAGATGTGTCTCTGAGGATGTTTTGTCTTTTGAGGGATGTTGGTTGGACGTTACATTCCCCCACTTGCGATTTACAACTTGGGTACCTTGTTGGTGAATCACAACTAACAGCGTCCTTGCTTTAGGAGTATTCCAAAGAGTCACAGTTGATAGTTCCAAAAATAAACAGGAAGTTGAGGGTATTCCACAAACTCCAGCTACAAGTACTTGGGTGTGCACCTGAACGACAACCTCAGCTGGAGCATCAACACCACCAGCCTGATGAAGAAAGCTCATCAGAGACTCTACTTCCTCAGGCGGCTGAGATGGAAGTTCAGTCGTCACCTCCTTCTACAGGGTGCAGTGGAGAGCATCCTGTGCTCCAGCATCATGGAGTGGCATGGAGGCTGCACAGCTGCAGAAAGAAAAGCTTTCAGGATGGGAAGAGAAACATCTTTAGCTTCAGAATAGAAGTCCACTTGTTTTGTTTTTTAACCTTCTTTTAGGTCAAAGTCCAGAAGACCTTTCTCTTCAACACTTGAACTTCTGCTTGGGTTTTGTTTCTAGTTTTATTTTTTACTAACATATTTCTGAAAATGAAAAGGATCAAATAGACGACCCACACAGCTGTTAATGAACACACTGAGATGAGAGACCAGTCTTTCCTCGGTCCTCTGGTTCTGGAGTCCAGGTGTGTCTGTGGAGCTGCTCAGCAGCTGCTGTGAAGGAAATGACAGGTTCTAACATCTGGTCTGTTTCAACTTGAATCTAATGAGTTTTGTTCATGTCAACAATTATCAAGAGTTTAATCATGAAGACAATTTAAATTCTTCTCACCAGAGACGTTCACACGACACATTCCAGAACCAGAACCATCTTCTGTCTTCACTTGACACCTGTACAGACCAGAGTCCTCCGTCCTGAGTGAGGACAGGTGGAGTCTGATGCGTCCTTCTCTGAGGACGTCTCCGTCCCTCTGGACTCGTCCTGCAAACTGTTCATCCTGAGCCTCTGACACCTCAACACCTTCATGGAGCAGATACAGGAGTGACTCTCTGAGAGGAGCTAACAAGCTGCAGTAGATGAACAGGTGTCTCCAGGATGTCTCAGGTGTGGTGGTGAAGGTCCACTCCAGGTGATGTTGTGGTTCTGCTCTGCCTGATAGGAGCTCTGGGTCACGTTCACTACAAATGTTGCTGCTGAGGAGACAGAGAGGAGCAGACACACTGACAACTGGAACATGGGAGGCTTGAAACTGCATCTACAACAAGAACTGAATGTTCTGGACTGAACCTGAAGGTCCAAACTGACCACAGAGACACGAGCTGAGGATGAGGAGCAGCACCACCCTGCACACCATCTTCATCTTCTTCATGCAGCTGGAGGACTGATGAGGAGAAAGAAGTGTCAGAGACAAACAGCGCCATCTTGTGGACAACAACAACAACTAGAGATTTATTAGGAGCAGCTGGAACATGGAAACTGGATCAGAACATCTGGAAGAAGCTCCCAGTTGTGACCAGTTCAAGTCAGTCAGAAAGAGTTCATTCTGATTTCTGCTCTGTACTCAGGAAAGTTCACACATCACTTCATCTCACATCATGCCTCTACAAACACCTGCAGGTTGGAGCTTCATCCTGTGACGTCACTAAGATAATAATAATAATAATAATAATAATAATAATAATAATAATAATAATAATAATAATAATAATAATAATAATAATAATAATAATAATAATAATAATAATGAATTCAATTTATAACGCACTTTTCATTAATGAAAATCTCAAAGTGCTACAAAGTGCAACAGAATTAAATGTCAATAAAACAAGTAATAAAACAAGTAAAATCAATAACAGTATCAACTAAGATCAAAGATAGAATCATGAGGAGGCAGAGTATGCTTGGTTAAAAAGAAAGGTCTTCAAGCCGCTCTTAAAGTCAACCAGTGACTGTGGAGCTCTTAGGCAGTCAGGAAGAGAGTTCCACAGGCGGGGGGCAGCCACACTGAAAGCCCGGTCTCCCATGGTCCTTAATTTGGTTCTCGGAATGTGAAGTAGATGACTGTTCTGTGACCGTAGAGACCGGGTGGATGAGTATGGTGCAAGAATGTCCTTTAGATAATCTGGTGAAGTTCCGTGTAAGCATTGATGTGTAATGAGAGCAGTTTTGTACTGAATTCTGTAGGTGACAGGAAGCCAATGAAGGTTATGGAGAATGGGTGTAATATGTTCAAATTTACGAACTCTCAACAAAATCCTTGCTGCACTGTTTTGAATATATTGAAGCTTCTGAAGGTATTTACCAGGGATTCCAATAAACAGGGAGTTGCAGTAGTCGAGCCTGGAGGAGACAAAAGCATGGACGAGCTTCTCAGCATCGGAAAAAGTTAGGGATGGGCGAAGTCTGGAGATGTTTCGAAGATGGAAGAAGCAGGTTTTAAACAGAAGCTTAATGTGATTTTCAAATGTAAGATGAGAGTCCATTTTTATTCCAAGATTTGTAACAGAGGTGGAGAGGGGGATGTCTTGTCCAGAAAAGGAAATTGTTGTTATAGTTGATGTTTGTATCTGGTGAGGGGTGCCAATCAGTATGGCCTCAGTCTTGGAGCAGTTTAATTGAAGAAAGTTCTGATTCATCCATGCCCTTATTTCCTCCAGGCAGGTAGAGAGGGCAGTGAGTGAAGATGGAGATGGGGATGATGAGGATGCTCCAGTCCTGATGTAAAGCTGTGTATCGTCGGCATAGCAGTGAAAAGAAATGTTGAACTGATTAATAATTTGACCTAAAGGCAGCATGTAAAGGGAAAACAGCAGGGGCCCCAGAACTGACCCTTGAGGGACACCACAGGAGACACAGACTGTCTGGGACGTGGCGTTGCCAAGACTAACACATTCCAGCCTATTGGAGAGGAAAGATTTGAACCAGTCCAGGACAGTGTCACAGAGACCGACCTCCACATGAAGACGGTGGAGGAGGATACTATGGTCCACAGTGTCGAAGGCTGCAGTGAGGTCAAGGAGGACAAGGATGGAGGGAGAACCAGTGTCAGCAGCCATGAGGACATCATTGGTAACTCTCAGCAATGCAGTCTCTGTACTGTGAGCTGCCCTGAATCCAGACTGGAACTTCTCATACAGGGAGTGTTGTTGTAGGTGGTCCTGCAGCTGAGCAGCAACTGCTTTTTCCAGCACTTTAGACAGAAAAGGGAGGTGTGAAATTGGGCGGTAATTAGAAAAAATGTCGGGATCCAAATTGGATTTTTTCAGAAGAGGCCTAATGATGGCAGTTTTTAGAGGCAGTGGAACATGACCAGATTGTAGAGACTTGTTTATTATTTGTGTGATTAATGGGCTTATTGCAGAGTGATTGGATTTTATGAGAGACGAGGGGAAAGGATCCAGGGCGCAGGATGAAGGCTTCATTTTCTTGATGATGGCCTCCACCTCACTCTGAACAACTTCATCAAAGCTGCTCAGGGACCCAGAATGCAGACGGGTAGATGGCACACTGAGAACAGGGAGGTTGTGGAGCTGAGATCTGATAGTGTCAACTTTGTTTTTAAATGATGAAAGGAACAGGTCGCATTTTTGAACAGATTCCTCCGGAGTTTGTTTAATGGGATTAAGCAGATGAGTTATTGTGGAGAAGAGCTGTTTAGAGTTTCCAGGGCAGGTGTTGATGATGTTGGAATAATATTTGGAGCGTGCTTCTTTAAGAGAATAGGCGTACACTTTCTGATGTTCTTTATATGCCTGCTTATGTACAGAGAGACCAGATGATTTTACACGTCTCTCAATAGCACGGCCAGTTGCCTTCATCCTGCGCAGCTCATCAGTGTACCAAGGGGCTGAACGCGAGAAAGACACCAGTCTTGTCTTCAAGGGAGCATGTAGGTCCAGAAGCTCTTGGAGAGATCAGTTGTAGTAGTCCACAGAGTCATCTGCAGATGAATGATTGACAGTGGTCTGTGTGTGAAGATCAGTAGACAGAACATCAGGGGAGATGTTTTTAAAGTCACGGAACTGGATGGGTCGTTTTGGGTTTGAAGCAGGCGAAGAAGAAGGCACTTCCAGGGAGATGACCCTGTGGTATGAGACACCCAGGTCATATACAGATAAGTTATTGATGAGTACAGTGTCTTTAATCACCAAATCCAGAGTAAGAGGGCGGAGTCATTTTGTAGAAAGTTTTTTTTTGACAAAAACTCTAAATAATCAGATATTTTCTGTTAAATTAAGGTAAATTTTAACCGTTAATGTAAATATACCTAAGACATATATTTAGAATCCATTTTTTTTTTCACCGTGATAGAAGTTAGAGAAACCAAACACGTTTCCTGATGTGTTACAGATGTGAACTAAAAGCTGACACCACTGAATTATGTTGTAAACTTTATATTTCTATTTCTCTAACAGAAAGATCAAAAGCAATCCCTATCACAAAATGACAAAAATTGAATAACAAGCTGACTGAAGAGTTTAAGGTCACAACTTTATAATAAATGTTGTTCAGTCTGTTCCACTGAGGAAGATGAAGTTTCCTCCACTGTGGATGAACACATGAAGATGAATGTGTGTTTTCTTCCAAAGAGCTCCAGGTTGAACATTGTAGAGCTGAATCAACAACTTAATGATGACATGTTTCCATGAAGTCTTCTAGAAGCAGCATGAGTTCAACAAGTGTCAGGAAGGACAGAAACTACTTACTGGAGGACATCTGCTGATGGACAACCAGGAGGACCAGGACATCTGCTGATGGACAACCAGGAGGACCAGGACATCTGCTGATGGACAACCAGGAGGACCAGGACATCTGCTGATGGACAACCAGGAGGACCAGGACATCTGCTGATGGACAACCAGGAGGACCAGGACATCTGCTGATGGACAACCAGGAGGACCAGGACATCTGCTGATGGACAACCAGGAGGACCAGGACATCTGCTGATGGACAACCAGGAGGACCAGGACATCTGCTGATGGACAACCAGGAGGACCAGGACATCTGCTGATGGACAACCAGGAGGACCAGGACATCTGCTGATGGACAACCAGGAGGACCAGGACATCTTCAGGACCAGGACCGAAGCTGGATGACAGCAACACAGACTCTCAGTTTCTGGCAGCAGCAGAAAATAACAGTTTTATTTGTTTGATTGTGTCTTAGTGGACTGAAAGCAGGAGCTGGATGAAGCTCTGGTCATGATGCTGGTGAAGGACTCTCAGCCTTTTACTGTTGTGGACGATCCAGGCTTCAAAGAGTTTGTGGGGAAGCTTGACCCCACATACACTCTGCCTTCCAGACAGGCTCTGAAGAAGATGGTGGAGGAGAAATATGAGGAGGAGAAGACCAAAGCCAAGGCTCAACTGCTGAGCGTGGAGGGAGTGAGCCTGACCTCTGACCTCCATGAACATGGATGCTTATCTGGCAGTAACTTGTCATTGTGTCCTGGATAATATGAAGATGGCCACTTTACTTTTAGGAGTGCTGCCTTTCCCCCAAGACCACAGTGCTGAAAACATCACAGCTGCTCAGAGGTCTCTGATGGTGGAGTGGGGACTTGAGTTGAAGGTTCAATGCCTGGTGACTGATGCTGCTGCAAACATGGTCTCCACTGCAAAAAACTAGCCATGCAACATGTTTGCATTGCACATGCATTAAATTTGGTGGTTTAAAAAAAAATCCCTGGATCAAACGCCTGGCCTAGAAGATCTGCGCACAAAGGCACGGAAAGTGGTGACTTATTTTAGGTCGAGCACTAATGGAAAAGAAAAACTGAAACAGGTGCAACAGCAAATGAACTGTGCGGTGATGAAGCTCATTCAGGAGGTGGACACGTGCTGGAACAGCACCTTTTTGATGCTGCAGTGATTGTACAACGAGAGGCAGACAGTCGGGGCAGCTCTGGCATCACTTAAGACAGATGTTCATCCTCTCTCTTCTGAGGAATATGAAACAATCTCAGCGTCTCCAAGTGCTCTCCACATTCTATGCAGCAACTGTGGAACTGTCCCAGGAGAAGAGAGTGTCAGGTTCAATGGTGATTCCACTTGTAAAGATGTGATTTCAAGCAGCCCGGGAAGTAATACTGAGGACCACAAATGTAACAGCAACACTTCTTGGACGGAATGTCATTGCGACCCTCAAAAATAAGTTTGACAACCTCGAGAGCTCAACGGTCCTGTCACTCGCCACACTGCTGGATCCAAGATTTAAAACGATCGGATTTTACAGTCCAGAAAAGAGCCAAAATGCTGCACGGAAACTTACAGCTGAATGTGCAGCATTGGTGAGGCA
>JBBPBX010006816.1:52253-67206 GCA_038048925.1 Garcialebias charrua
GTCGAGCGCTGTCAGATGACCTGCAGCTAATGGAGACAAACGTTGCAACCCGGTGTTACCTTAGCTGCGCTCAGACCGGCACCAGAGCTCCTGAGAGTCTGCAGAGGAGGTGAAACCACGCAGCGGAGAAACGTCACTTCCGCTGGCCACTGCTCTCTTCTTCCGCGGTGGCCCGTGGCTGCTCGACGACACTTGTTTCCCCCTGCTGCCGTGCGGACGGTCTGACAGCCGCTGTGTAGGCTCAGGGCTGGGGGCTCTGCCCTGCTCCCCCCGTACAGTACGACACACATGACGCTTATTTAAATCAGCGTCACTGTTTACCTTGTTTGGCAACCTCTGTTTAGATGAAAGCTGAACACCGGAGCTCAGCTTTTTACCTTTGGTGGGAAGTGCACATACCTGGGCCTCTAGAGGGCGACAAAACCCCACGGACGAACCCGACACATGAGGAAACACAACCTGCTGCTCATTCATATTTTTTATTGAACGACAAACAGAGATAGAGCTGTTATGAACACTTCCCGCCGCCAGTCACTTCCTCTGGTCGTGTTTACGAGGCTGCTGGTACTGGCGCTGTTTTTGCCCAGACCAGCCCTGACCCTGAGGGCGGTTCTTCTGGTGGTGCTGGGTGGCAGGCGGTTTGTAGTTCTGGTACAGAGACTCCTTGCCTGGAGGGGGGGGCGGGGGGCTGCTCGGTTGGAGGCAGCCGTCACAGTGGACCCTCTAAACTGCTGCCTTTGCTGGCGTTTGTCCCTCCAATTGTCGAAGCGACGGGGGGCTGCTGTTGTTGCTTCGTCAAGGTCTTCACTGTCTCCGACAGCTCCTCCGACTGTTTGGACTTGCCCATCAGTTCTTTTAGGCTCGTCCCGAACAGGTTTCCAGAGGAAAACTGCCCTTGGAGCAGATCTTTCTTTAAAGATTCCGGCATGGAGGCCTGACGCAGCCAGGTGGCGCGGTGGATCATTGTGAGCCACCGGGTCGCGCGGGACAGGCAAGAGGTGGTGACGGCGCAAAAATTCAAAATGGCGTCCGCCGTCGCGCAAAGCGTGCTCTTAAGCGGCTCAGGAATGTCAGCTTCTCCCAGCTCCCTGGAAATCTGGAAGGCCAGCAGGGCCACGTTGTTTTCCGCTGCGGCCGCCTGTACCGTACATTGGTAAATCTTGTTGGCCAGTGATTGAACTGTCTGGTCAGTCGTCTCGGGTGGGGTCGGGTTCTGGCCCTGTCTCGCCGGTTTCGCCCCGAACACCGTTGCCAGGCCCAGCTCCAGGGGGGGCACCGACGGGAACCCCTGCTCGGTGAAACCCTCCACCTTCGTGATGGCCGCAAACTCCCGCATGGGAGCCTTCATCTTGGCCGGGTTAGCCGTATCTTCCGCCCAGTACTTCACCACGGCTGGGAAGCGCGGCCATATTGGGTCCGGGCGACGAGACGAAGCGGCTCCAAACCTACCCTGTAGGTCATCCTGTTTAGGCGGTGGCGGTGCTGGGACAGCCAAGCCTTTCGAGGCTGCTGCCGCTTTGATGATAGCTGGTAGCTCGTGGATCAGAGCTCCCAATGAGGAAGGCGTGGAGGGCCCAGGCCTTGGCGTGCAGGGGGCCTCCGAGCCCGCGCTGTCCTCATCCGGCGAATTCCCGCCGTTGCGGGGAGGGGGGACATCGCTGGCCTCACTGTTGTCGTCCCCCCTGTCGGATGACCAGTCGGACTCAGCTCTTACCGCTGAGTGGGCGACCTGGACAAGCGGCGACTCGAATCTCCACAGGCGCGTGCTTTTCCTTGAAGACCCGGCAGGCCCATGCGGGACGGCCCATCGGTCCTCCTCCTCCAAGGAGTCGTCCCTCCGCGGACACGCGTTCCTCTCTGCGGACCCAGCAGGCCCGTGCGGGGCGGCTCGTTGGTCCGTTTCCGGAGACTCTCTCCTCTTGTGGCTCGTGCTCCTCCTGGAGGACCCGGCAAGCCCGTGCGGGGCGGCCCGTCGGTCCTCCTCCAGAGCCTCCTTCCCCCGGGGTCGCGAGCTCTTTGTGGCTGGCCCAAATAGAGCTGCTCGACGCTCCCGCTCGCCGGTGGGCAAACTGTCGCAGATGCGGCAGGGGTAGTCCAGCTCCGCATGTCGGGGGCCCAGACAAAGCACGCACCGGAAGTGCCCGTTGAACACTTGCAGCTGCTCTCCACAGCACTGCATGTAGATTTTATCCATATTCTTCTCACGTAGACAAGCGTTCAGTAGACGGATGAAGATGAAAAAGAGGTAGATCCTTCCGTGTGGTGGGATGAAGTACACACGGGGCGGGGCCCACACAGCAGGTGGGCGTGGACTAAAAGTTATTCATTATGACGCTGACGCGATGAGAGTAATCCAATAGTGAGCTAAAGGGCGAACGCAAACAGGAAGTAGAACTACCTGCTTGCTATTCACTCAGAAGGGGACAACTGGCCCAACACGAGGACACGTGCACTACTCCTACACTGCCTGGGCACGGAAGGACAACGACTGCGGTAAAGTTAGTTTTACGTTGGAAGTTGGATATTCGAGCTCCGTGGCTTCAGGAGTGCGTTGCTCTCGTCAGTCCGCTTCATAGAGTCTGATTTCGCGCAGCCACTCTTAGTCTGCCCCTTCTCAGAGACGTCATGGTTTGCTTAGGGACAGTCAACAAATTTTCGACCGTATTTACTCTTCAGAAACAAAAAATAATATATTTTACACGATTGACCCACCCACACAAAACTTACATCAGACTCATGCCTCATCCTCACCTAAAGCATATCGCGCTTCCAAAAATCTCCAAACGCACTGTACTGGCTGCTTGTCAACAGATGACTGTCCTCATCTAACGCGTCTGCAGTGGGAGGAGGAGCGTGTTGGTCCTCTTCCGGTGGTGTTTGTTTATTTCCGGTCTCAGAAAAATGGCGGACGCAATACGAAGAATTGCCTTGTTGTACTTAATCTACAAAGCAGCAACACGCAGACGCCGTGCACAACGACGATTCTGGATTCACCCCACATTAGAGAGGCGTCATGAATTCGGTGAATTTCACCATCTGATCCAGGAGCTGCGCGCAGACGAGGAGCGCTTTCAGCGGTACTTCCGTGTCACCCGCGCCCAGTTTGACGACCTGCTGTAAGTTTCTCCTCCATGTTTACCTGTTTACATGTTGCGTGATCACATGGCAGAGTCTCTCCTGATTGGTCCTGATTGTTTGCTGCTGAGCAGCGAGCTGAAGCGAGCTGTGGAAGCACGGCATTCCGTGCTTCCACAGTCGCTGCTCGGATGCGACGCGGGAGTAGGAAACAGCTGCTGCTCACTTTCGCGCTGCTTGTATGCTGTAGATGCGCCGCGACACGACCCGCTGCTCCAAGATGCGCGTCCCCATAGACTTTCAATGTAAAGTGGCTGTTTCGGCTGCGCGAGATGCGTGCGGTGGGGATCCAGCATAATCTCCAAGGCCAGTTCTGCGAGACACAGCGGTTTTTTGCATTTTATAATTTTTAACAATTAATTAATTCAGAAATCACTGTTTTTGCTCAATACCGTTCAGGTCTTTTGAGCCAACCGCACACAACTTACATCAAACTACTCTCCAAGACCAGGCCTATGAGGCACAGCTTTTTATTTATCATTTTTATGCATTTTGTGATTTTTAACAATTAATTAATTCAGAAATCACTGTTTTTGCTCAATACCGTTCAGGGCTTTTGTGCCAACCGCACAAAACTTACGTCAAACTACTCACCAAGACCAGGCCTATGAGGCACAGCTTTTTATTTTTCATTTTTATGCATTTTGTAATTTTTAACAATTAATCAATTCAGAAATTGCTGTTTTTGCTCAATACCGTTCAGGGCTTTTGTGCCAACCGCACAAATCTTACATCAAACTACTCACCAAGACCAGGCCTATGAGGCACAGCTTTTTATTTATAATTTTTATGCATTTTTGTAATTTTTAACAATTAATTAATTCAGAAATCACTGTTTTTGTTCAATACCGTTCAGGGCTTTTGTGCCAACTGCACAAAACTTACGTCAAACTACTCACCAAGACCAGGCCTATGAGGCACAGCTTTTTATTTATCATTTTTATGCATTTTGTAATTTTGAACAATTAATTCGGAAATCACTGTTTTTGCTCAATACCGTTCAGGGCTTTTGGGCCAACCGCATTAAATGAGAAGCCGATTTTATCCACCGATCGCACATGCCTCGGCAAAGGTCTGAAAATCAGCCGCTGTCCCCTTTTGCTCTGCTGTGAGAGGGGGCTGAGCGGGGGCGAGAGGTTGACTAACAGACTCGCCCACCAGGTCACGTCTGCACATGCGCGTTAACACAGTCAACACAGGTCACTCGGAGCAGCCATGTTGTCGGTTTGGAAGTTCTACGCATAGAAAATGAGCAAAAGATCGCAATTTGTGTAAGTCGTGGTGGAGCCACTACAAAAACCTTCAATACAACAAACCTTGTTCGCCATTTAAGAAATCACCACGTAGCCAAGTATGCAACGTTTGAAGCGAGCAACCAAGCTAAGCTAATGCTAAAGCTAAAGCTAGCGCTATCAAAGAGCCAGTCGGTGGTCCGCTGTTAACTTTTATGAGCACGAAAAGAGCAAAGCTACCACTAGGAAAGTGATGGAGTTCATGGCATTAAACGACCAGCCCTTTTCAGTCGTTGAGTACAAAGGTTTTAGAAGCTTGATGCAGCACGTGAGCCCACGAAATACAAAGCCTGGGTCGAATCAGGTAAAGCTAAATGTGGTCCTCTATTTGCTAATATGAAGGAGGCAAATGCAAACTTAAAATATGCCTTACGGTTCATTAAAAGACATGAGAATTCTCTCAGGGCTGAATCACTGGCTAGGAAACTTCAAAGTAAATGCCCTACAGATTTCTGGACAGAAATAAAAAAGATGAGTAATAATAAAAGGTCTTTACCAACACATATTGATGGTGTGAGCGGAGCAGCAGAGATCACTGATCTATGGCGGAAACATTACCAAGATATTTTTAACGCTGTTAAAAGTAATTCATTTATGGTTGGACATATTGATGGAAATGAAAATGTGGTTGTGTCCCCAAAGGGAATCTCTGAGATTGTGATGAAGCTGGATAACAACAAGTCAAGTGGGTCAGACATGGTATCTGCTGAGCATCTGAAATATGCAAGCAGGAAATTATACCCTCTACCGGTACTTGCAATATGTTTTACGGGCTTTCTAGTTCATGGAGTTCTACCTGACAAATTACTATCTGTCATTTTAGTTCCGATTGTGAAAGATAGAGCTGGTAGAATTAACAGTAGGGATAATTACAGGCCTATAGCCCTGGCCAGCACCTTATCTAAGGTGCTGGAGAGGGCTATTTTGAACAAGCTGGAAGGATTTTTGCTGACCTCTGACAATCAGTTTCGGTTTAAACGTGAACATGGAACAGACTTGTGCATCTTTGCTTTAAAATAAATTATAGATCTGTACAATAGACACAACACCTCCATTTTCATGTGTTTTATTGATGCTTCAAAGGCTTTTGATTATGTAAATCATGAAAAGCTGTTCTGCAAGTTGTATAAGAGTGGTGTCCCCAAATATTTGGTGAGGATTCTGGTTTTTTGGTAGGCAAATCAACAAATGTATGTCAAATGGGGAAACTCTGTATCGGACCCCTTCAGTGTCTCAAACGGTGTGAGACAGGGTAGCATCCTGTCTCCCTTTTTGTTCAATGTTTACATGGATGACCTGTCAAAGCTTTTAAATGACTGTGGAACAGGTTGTAGGGTTGGAAATAAGGTCATCAACCATCTTATGTATGCAGATGATTTAGCAATCTTCTGTCCCTATTCTGCTGGCTTACAAGAACTGCTGCAGGTGTGCTCTGACTATGGAAGTGACTTTGACATAAAATGTAATGCGAAGAAAAGCAGCATCATGATTGTGCGGAGCAGAGAAGACTCCAAGTTGATGTTCCCTGACTTCTTTCTGTTGGGCAACAGGCTGGATGTCAGTGATGAATATAAATATTTGGGGCACTATTTGACTGCAGACCTGTCAGATGATAGAGACATTTACAGACAATGCTGTATGCTCTATGGTCAAGCTAACACACTGATCCGTAGGTTTGGAATGTGCTCAACATCTGTTAAGATCCAACTCTTTAAAGTCCATGACCCACCATGTTTTCAAATTGCATCGCCATTAATATTTATTAGTTTATTTAAAAATAATACAGGAGCGTTTATTTATATTGTAGAGAAATAATGCAAAATGTGTTATTTCATGATTTATAGCAGATTTTAGCAGAAGCTCCGGGAAGATCTGCCCCTCTCCAAATATGGGCATTCACATCACTAAAGATTCCGCCTTGGAGTTACAGGCGGAGTTTTAATAAGCCTTCATCAACTTCCATGACCGCTGCTCTAAGAGAGGAAAAAAAAAGAGAAGCGGTCGCTCACTGATGTCTGTCATATTCTGAGCAGCATCCACGTAGACATACTAGTTTAATTCGCTTGATCGCGACAAATTCATTCATTTCCGCATCGCCTTTTTATTCTCTCCCCTGACCAGACAGGTCGGGAGTAGAAAGGCAGTCGCAGCGCGGAGCTCTGAGCGCGCGGGCTTCCCCGTGCTCTCCGTGCTCTCCCGTGCTCCAGCAACAAGACTGGGACAGAACCGAGCCCCGGCACGAACTTCAAAGCTGATGGAGCGGAACGGGGAGCCAGGGAGAAGCC
This sequence comes from Garcialebias charrua, assembly GCA_038048925.1. NCBI lineage: Eukaryota > Metazoa > Chordata > Actinopteri > Cyprinodontiformes > Rivulidae > Garcialebias > Garcialebias charrua. The sequence goes on from JBBPBX010006816.1 coordinate 58,966, forward strand.
GCGCGGCTCGCTCCTCTCTGGGCAGAGGAGAGGAGAGCAGCCAGCAACAGTCGCAGCGGTGTTATATCTTATTAAAAAGGTCTATAAAATAAATAAAAAATAAAAGCAGACCACTGGTCCAGTTGTACACAAAAATGCACCAGGAAATATGCAGTTTTACTCTCACTCTCATAAACCTCCATGGAAACTCACTCCTACCTTCTGCCTTGCTTTCTGGGTGGAGATCAATGTAACAAAAGGCATGACCCTTCGGGACTCTTCGGCCAGGTTTCCGGATTCATTCGGGAGTGGTTTTTTTTTTTTTTTTTTTTTAACCCTCGCCTGGCCCAAATGCAAAAATGAAAATAAAATTCATAAAATACTACAGTAATTCTCCAATATGGTGAATTGTTACTGTCACGGTGGGTGTTGTCCTTTTTCAGAAACAGATCATGTCTAACACTGAATGTTAGGAAACGCCTTGTATCTGTGACTTTCCTTCCCTCCATTGATTACGGTGACATTCTCTACATGAATGCTCCTACAAGCACCCTGCGGATGTTGGATGTTGTCTATCATGGTGCACTAAGATTCATAACTGGCTGTGATTATCGTACCCACCACTGCACCCTGTATTCACTGGTTAACTGGACATCATTAACCTCACGCAGACTCTTCCACTGGTACATTTTCATCTTTAAATCACTTCTTGGTCTGCTGCCCTCATACATCTCCTCCTACATGTCTTTACGTGAGTGCAGCTACAGTGTGCGCTCTCAGGACATGATTACCTGCAGTGTTCCGTCAGTGAGGACTGAACTTGGAAAAAGGGCCTTCTCCTACTCTGCTCCTGCTTCATGGAATATCTTACAAAAAGATCTGAAGCTCTCGACCTTGACTTCTCTAAATGGTTTTCAGAATCTGTTGGAATCCTGGCAAAAACCAATGCAGATTTGTTCCTGTCTTTGATTTTATACGTCTACCTTATAATGTTTTGCTAGTTTTTTGATACTTTGTAAAAAAAAAAAATCTTTTGTTTTTTTCTCTCTTTTTGTTTTCTATTGTTTATTGTTTGTTTGTTTATTGTTTAATGAAATTCTATCACTGCTGTTCATTGTTCTTTAGTTTTAGCAGGTCGCTTTCGTAAATGAGCCCATGAGGTTCAAAAGATTTACCTGACTAAATAAAGGTTGAATGAAAAAAAATACAGCAGAACATGTAGTGGGATCATCATCTAGTGTGAGGAGGCATTTCACCTTTGGTGAAATAGAATTCTTTAGCCATCAGAAATCCCTTCCATCTGAATAATCCCATCTGCCAAACTGAAACACCCAAAATCAAGATGGTTGTGAGGACACCTTAATTCAATATTAAATATTAAATTTTCATTGTTATGTTGATGATACACAGTTATATTTGTCCATGAAACCCAATGAATCCAATCAGCTACTTAGACTACAAGCATGTCTTGAAGACATAAAAACCTGGATGACCCTTAATTTTCTGCCTTTGAACACAAACAAGACTGAGGTTTTGATTTTTGGACCTGAACATTTTAGGAATTAATTTTTCAGTCTTTCGCCCTCCTTAGATGGCATTAATCTGGCCTCCAGCTCTAATGTTAAAAATCTTGGTGTTATTTTTGATCAGGACATGTCTTTTATCCCCCACATTAAAAACATTACTAGAACCACCTTCTTCCACCTGTGTAATATCTCTAAAATTAGAAACATCTTATCTAAAAATGATGCAGAAAAACTGGTTCATGCATTTGTCACGTCTAGACTGGACTATTGCAATAGTTTATTATCTGAGTGTCCACATACTTCTTTAAAAAGTCTTCAGTTGATCCAAAATGCTGCTGCCAGAGTCTTAACTGGAGTAAGTAGGAGAGATCATCTCTAGTTTTAACTTCTCTCCATTGGCTCCCTGTCAAATCCAGAATAGAATTCAAAATCTTACTTCTAACCTACAAAGCCCTCAACAACCTAGCACCATCTTATATTTGAGATATTTTCCATATTTTTTAACAGAGCACTTTGCTCTCAGACTGCAGGTTTACTCGTGGTTCCTAGAGTTTCCAAAAGCAGAATGGGAGGAAGATCTTTCAGTTATCAGGCTCCTCTCTTGTGGAACCAACTTCCAGTTTCTGTCCACAGGGCTGACCTTTTTGATATTGGGGTTGGCTTGCCATGCTTAGACTACTGGAGGACAAAGTGACCTCATTTCATGAATTGATCAAATAGGCTATATGCCACGGACTTCCGTTATAGGGCTTCCGCATTCATTGGACAGACGGCGCACTTCCGGTTCACAGCCACAGGATGGCGATCTTTACACAATCTCTGCAGGACTTGCCGACAGTCAAGGATGTGTACCGAATTATTCAGACCTTGTCTAAAGCGCACATCTAAGAAAGACAAAGGATTTAAGCTTTATGTGTCCAACTACATAAATAACTCTGAAGGTAAGTCTGTATTTGTTTTCAGTTCACCAAACTGCATCATGTAGGCTAACACAGCTAACATAGTTAACCCTTGCTAAATTGTTGAGTAAACGTGTTTTGTCTGTACATTTCTGATTTAACACAAATGTTAGTTTCAAACAAGGAGGCAGGAGAAGTCAGGGCTGAGTGTTTACAGTCCATGAGGAGCAGCAGAAGCCCCACTGTTTGAGTCAAAGGCACCTGACAGTTCAGTTTCAAACAAGGAGGCAGGAGATTTAGACCAGATTTAGAAACAAGTTATTTTAATTTAATTATTTTAATTCAAGTTTGTGTACAAAACTTGAGTTGAAGTTAAATATCAGACAATATAAACTCTTTATATTCAACATCTGCTATATGGTTTTGTGAATCTCACTGTTTATAGCAGCTCTTAATAAGAGATGTTTACTTTCACTGTACAGGACACCGTAGTGATGATGAGGAGGGAGCCAGCTGGTCCAGCCTGGATGTTTGTGAGCCGAGATCAAATACAAACAAGTTGCTCCACTGATGACGAAGGACATGTGATCCATGTGGATGGTTGAACAGAAGAGCTGCTTCATCACTTACCTTTGTCTGACTGATTAATGTTTTTAAATCTCCATTAGCTGTCGAGGAAGCTGTGACTTAAAGTCAGAAGCTGTAATGCTATAAACTGTTTAAATCTTGTGCCTCATACGTTTTCTACAGTAATGTAACATCATCATCAAATTTGTTTTTAATAAACTGGCTAAAATAAACTGAACTCTAAGCCTGTCTTAAATCAACATACACATTTTTTTTGGGTGATAATAAGAAGACAAAGTCAGAATGTTTTGAACATTTTATTTTCTTACAAGTAGTAAGTAGTGTGACTGTAGTGTCAGGGTACAGTAGTCCTGAAGTCTGCAGGTAGATTTTTATGCATCTGCTCTTCAGGTACTGTATCGGGTCCTAATTGAGCCGAGTACTGTCAATAAAAAGTTGCAGTGATGATCCGCCTGGCCCTGACCGTGGACTGATGGACACCGTACCGGTCAGCAAGGTCCCGTTGCTTTGATCCAAGGTCAAGGTCATTTAAGAACAGGAAGAACTCAATGGGCTGCAGGATATGGGTTGATGGGGTGGTGTGGATAAATAATCAATAAATAACACTGAACAACTGGTAATAACTAATAATTCAATCTCAATGTCACTACTTGTGCAATAACCTGTCACACAACCTGTGTAATGTTGATTATGTGTAGTGTATATATATATACTGTATATATATAACTATGTGCATGTTAGCTTGTACTGTATTACTAGTTTGAAATACTTACAGTAGTTCATTCAAATTCATCCTGCTGCATCATTACTGTATATCCAACCATGTTTACTGTCTCTCTTCAGGACTTTGTGAATATTATAATTACTTTTTCACTTTGCATGCTTTTAGTATAGTATAGTTTTTTAGCAAGTCAAATCGGATCTTCTCATCCTGAGCACTTCATTGTACTGTTAACTCTGTGTTAACCTGTATATGACAAACACAACTTGAACTTGATGGGGAGTTCCTCTCGTCTCATTCTTGGTGAACACTGACCATGGATGGCAGAGCAGTCACATCAGGAGGTCAGATGATGCAAACCTGAAAAAACAAAAAAGTGATCATATTTACCTTCATAACGTAAAAAACCAAACAGAGAACTCTTTATGAGAGTTATGCTTTAAAATAAATAATTACATATCAGGAAATAAAAGTTTAATTGAAGTGAAACAGTTCTGGTTTCATATTAAAGGAAACAGCAGAGAATATTTCAGAGGTGTAACAGCCCTGAAGTTACTAGGAGTTTACAAACATATTTACAGATTAGAAAACTGTTAAAATCTGAATATTATTTTAAAAGTATGTAGTTACAAACTTTTATTAAATCACTCATGACTCCAACATTAAATCTACAAGTGCAGGATGTGGAGTCGAGTCATATTCATGTTTCTTACTGAGCTGCTGTGTTCTCCTCCTCGCTGTCCTCTCTTTGCTGCTTCTCCCAAAGCCCCGGTCATGGAAGGGATAATTATTCCACTGGAACAATGCAGGTACAGCTCATTTTTAACCACTGTTTGATGCTGGCTCTTGAATATTCTGAGGTTTAAAACGCCAGCTACAACCGAGTGTTAGCTTTAAGGCTAACTCGGTTAGCCACGAACTCTGGCATTAAAATATAAAAAACTAAGCGCTCTATTGTCCCTGCTATTCACTGGACACAACGGCACACAACAAATCTCTCTTGTTGAACCAGTAGCTCGCAGATAATTTACCATTTGTGTCTTTTACATGGTCTAGTTCTAGAAGCTACCGCTAAAAACAACTGCTGTCGACCAGAACCGGAAGTGCAGCGTACGACCAATATTTTAACGGAAGTACGTCACCACTACCCGTGGCATATACCCTATTGAATAGTTTTCATTTGATACTATTTCTATCTTAACATGTGATTCTTGACCTGCCATGTGTATCTGTTCCTCTCAAACCCTCATGAGAGAGTTTTTCTTTTCCACTGTCGCCTTCATGTTTGCTCAAGATGAGAGTTATGTGATGAAGTTAAATTCAAAGCAGTCTGCTCCTCAGATAAATAATGTTAAATTATTATTTTTAGTCAGAGTCAGAGAGAATTTATTGTCATTTGCACCGCATGTAGTACATGTGTTGAAAACGAGATTATGTACACAGGGTCCCAGTTACATCCAACAACAAATGCAAGAGAAAAACAATAATAACATCTAGGATTAACTAAGAGAGACATCAGCTAGTAATACACTAAGCCCTAATGTAGTAGAAAAACATCATTATAAACAGCAGCACGAACATGAGTCATTATGAGCAGATGGTCACAGATGAACGCAGCAACAAGAAACAGATCAGTATCAACATGATGTGACATTTTGCAGTGTTTATTCTTATTATTTATTTATTCATGAGTCTGACAGCCTCAGGGTAGAAGCTGTTCCTCAGTCTAGTGGTTCTACATTTGATGAATTTTATTTTATTCATTCAACCTTTATTTAGTCAGGTAAATCTCATTGAGCCTCGAGGGCTCATTTACAAAAGCGACCTGCTACAAACTAAAGAATGATGAACAGCAATGGTAGAATTTCCTTAAACAACAAACAACAGAAAAAAAAAAACATAGGAGAGAAATAGAAAGTGAAATGCAAAGTATCAAAACTAGCAAAACACCACAAGGTAGATGTACAAAATCAAAAACAAGAACATATCTGCAATGGTTTTTGCCAGGATTCCAAAAGATTCTTAAAACCATTTAGAGGTCAGGGCCGAGAGCTTCAAATCTTTTTGTAAGATATTCCAGGAAGCAGGAGCAGAGTAGGAGAAGGCCCTTTTTCCAAGTTCAGTCCTCACTGACGGAACACTGCAGGTAATCATGTCCTGAGAGCGCACGCTGTAGCTGCACTCACGCAAAGACATGTAGGAGGAGATGTATGAGGGCAGCAGACCAAGAAGTGATTTAAAGATGAAAATGTACCAGTGGAAGAGTCTGCGTGAGGTTAATGATGTCCAGTTAACCAGTGAATACAGGGTGCAGTGGTGGGTACGATAATCACAGCCAGTTATGAATCTTAGTGCACCATGATAGACAACATCCAACATCCGCAGGGTGCTTGTAGGAGCATTCATGTAGAGAATGTCACCGTAATCAATGGAGGGAAGGAAAGTCACAGATACAAGGCGTTTCCTAACATTCAGTGTTAGACATGATCTGTTTCTGAAAAAGAAACCCAGTTTAACTTTCAGTTTCTTCACTAGGTTTTCCACGTGGAGTTTAAAAGAGAGCTGTGAATCAACCAGGATACCCAAATATTTATAGGAATCAACAAACTCAATTGGGACACCATTTGAGGATAAAATCAGAGGAAGATCTGCTGGGACCGACTTCCTACTTGAAAAAAACATCCCTTTTGTTTTATCAGCATTTAGGACAAGTTTGAGACGGAACAAATCTGACTGGATGATGTCAAAAGCGGATTGCAGTAACTGGAAAGCCTTAGCTACTGTTTTAGCTCGGCAATAAACAACTGTATCATCAGCATAGAAATGTAAGGATGCATCAGGGATGCTCTGACCTACATTAGCTATGTAGATTGTAAAGAGGGTTGGTCCTAAAACTGAGCCTTGTGGTACACCATTTTTAACTGTTAAATAGCTGGAAGAAGTACCGTTATGTTGAACACATTGCCTCCGATTGGAAAGATAATTAGAAAACCAACCGATGGTGTGATCAGAGAAACCGATTTCTGAGAGCTTATGACACAGGATGTTATGATCCACTGTGTCAAAAGCTTTAGACAGGTCTAAGAAAAGTGCAGCACAGTAATCCTTATGGTACATCCAGACCGAACAGCGTTTCAACTTCAAAAAAGCTCGTCATGCACGCAAGTGGACGCACTGGACCCACAGTGGTGTCCAGACCAGAACGAGAAGCTGCGGCGGTGTGGCGGCGGGGTGTGTGGAAGGAGCTTACCGGTATACCGAGTTCCTCACTGCACTCCGCCAGGCAAGGAGCTTTTTATTTCTGTCTCTGTAGAGCAGACTTGACTGGTCGTGAAGGACTTGTCGCGAACACACAGCTACAATGAGTTTCTCTTCCATAGTACACGACTTCGCGGGTTTTTTCTGTGTCCCACAAACAATACGTCACATAGTTGCGCAATACCCGTCCCCTCGTTTCCGCGTCACATAGGGACTCTCCCCCTCTCTTCTCCCCCCGACTCTCCCTGATTGGTTGACACACGCGTTCACGAGTTTGAACGGCGAAATCTACAGCATGTTCATGGCGTGCTTTGGAGGCTGACGCGGGTTCACGTGCACGGAAAACGCTTTCCAGCACGCTCAACACGCACGTGACGTGACGCCCGACGCCAAGACGCGCCTGGAGGCGCATCCCCCATTGACTTTGCATGTAAACCGGACGCTCCTGCAGTTGAAAACGCGTTTGGTCTGGATGTAGCATTAGCATCCAGTGCTTCAACAATGTCATTCAAAACCTTCAGAGAAGCAGTTGTTGTGCTGTGTTTTTTCCTGAAACCAGATAAAATATATATATATAGATAAATATATATATAGATAAATATATGAATGTTTCTGTTCAGTGCCTTGAGATGACTTCTGTTGTGACTTTGCGCTATATAAATAAACTGAATTGAACTGAATAATCCCATCATATATTCACAAGAGGTGTAATCTTACAGAACTAGATAATACAGAAGCCTGTCAGAAATCAACCACTATACTTCAATGAGTAGGTCCAAATCAAACCTACTGACATCAAGCAGGACGTTGTAGTGTAATGGTTGGTTTAAGTACATTGTCTCCATGGGTCAGTCCTCAGTGCTGGTTGATCACCTTCGGTCTCACGCAGGTGCAACCCACTGAGATGAGTTTGGACTCCAGGCGGTAGTGGTAGCTGTGCCTGGCCCTGGCGTCTTGACTCGCCTCAGAACCAGCACCTGATGCAGAATGGGACGGGACTCCAGGCCCCCGTCCTCCAGTCCTTGGTGGTCCAGGCAGGTTTTGAGCAAACAGTGAGCCTGCGACAGCGCATGAGGGAACATGTTGTCATCCCTGGAGATGCTGAGGACAGAGAGGAGACGAAAACTGTTAACAGGACTCTGAGCTTCATGAAGGACAACACACTGAGGAGCTGAAGCCTCACTTGTAGGTCCACGGTGAGATGGAGTCGCTGGCCAAAGAACTGACTTTTAGGCTGGGAACTAAATTGTTTGGGTCCAAACGCAGAGGG
>JBBPBX010006817.1:36247-67194 GCA_038048925.1 Garcialebias charrua
TGTTAGTATAGTTTATTTATTATAAAGAGTGCTGTTTATTTAAAATATCATCCAAATGGGTCACTTTTATAGATTTTTATACAAACGTATTTTTGGCATATTTTCAAAATAAACATTTTGTAAGTCTTTATTTAGTTTTATTTTTGTACCAAAAATAAACCGAACCGAGCCCCGCTTGAAACTGAACCAAACCGAAATGTGATTTTAGCGTACCGTTACACCCCTAGCAGTTACCCATAATTAAATTTGCATTTATTGGAGGTACAGCTGGCAATGTTTAAACTGCAGTATCCCTGCAACACAGTTAGTGAAGTAGCAGCGACTCTCAGAGCTCTGCAGCCAGAGGTACGTGCTCTGTTCACACAAGTACAGTAGAGGTGTTGGTGAGGCTACTTCTTGTTGTAACGTGCTCTTCAGCTGAGGCTGAAAGAAGTTAAGCTAGATTCATACTCGACGCGTCGCACAGCGCGCGAGGGTGCGCGCTCCAAAAGTGACGCAATTTCACAGTCCCTGCCCCTGCGCGTTGGCCCCGCGCATGTCGTGCACCTCTGAATTTTTGAAACTCCGCAAGCCTATGCGCGCGCGGTGGGCGCTACGATTTGATTGACAGGTCCTCACCCGACAGCCTTCACCCTCTTCACGCCGGAGCCTGCAGCTGTTTGCGCCGCTGTGGTCGTGGAGACGGAGTCGCGACGCATGGAGGAATGTTTTGTGACACAAAATGTATTAAATTCTCCTTCGTTCCTGATCTGGAGTCGGACTTTTCTTTTGTTTTTTCGCCAAAAGTCACGTGATCGCTTTCTCCTCCGCTGACTCCATGCATTAAAACCGCAAATAAAGACAACAGTTCAGCACGCGAGCAGAAAGCTATTTGTTTTTGTTGTGTGATTTCAAACAGTTCTTCTTCTACGGTAGATTTCTTCTTCTACACCTTTCTTGCAACATATGCACAGGTTTTAGAGGGTACTGCCTCCTGCTGGTCCGTAAAAGAACAGCACTTTGCCATGGGACAACTATAAACACAGAGACGACACTGTAAACGCATTTCGCCGCACGGCACAGTGCACGCGCAACGCGCGCGCTCCAGCCTGCGGACCAAAGCGCGAGTCTAACTCAGCCTTTAGTGCCTTAAGAAGGCTTCAAGACATTATGGCTTCGCTCTTCCATGAAACAGAAGCGTTTAAACAATGTAGCTGTCTGCCACATACAGTACACCAAGACAGACTTGATCAGGTGGACATGAAGGAGATTTGCCAGTCTTTTGTGTCTGTAAATGACAGAAGGCGATGCTTTGTCCAATTGGAGCAGGAATAACTTGTTTTGTCTTGTCTATGCTTTAAGATTTGAAAAGTCCAGTTGATGGTGATAACAAGCTAAGAAAGTGTTTATATTTGTTGGTGTTAATATTGTTTGGCACAGTGTAATTTTGTGTTGTGAAGGCTGTGATGCCATGCCCTTTTTTGTTATGAGTACAGTAGGTCTATCACAAAAAAAAAAATAAAAAAAGTGAAACGCCTCCCTAAATTCATTGTTGATGGTTATTAAAATTGCACCTGTTCATTGGGTAAATGTAGTTTTCTTATTTTTAAACATGCAGTTCAGTATCACCATTGCTTATGACAATGGCATGTTGTGTTAAATAAAATTAAATCAAAAATAAGCAACAAAAAAAAAAGCGACTTGCACCCATAAACTCATTGTTTGCGATAAATTGTGTCATATTAATTTTATTACCTTAACGATAGGAGTGAGATTAAAAACAAGGTGATGCATAAACGAACTACAATACTTGAATGTCTCAAAAATAGTTGTTAAATCAAATGTTTACTTATGTAGGTAAACATAGATGTTTAACCCGTTAAAATACACCAGAATGCAGGAAATTGCATCTAATTTATTCAAAAATTTCTGTCTCCCCACACATTACAAATGTTTCTGACACCCATGAAAACAAGGATTATTATTCACAGCTTAACTGCTTTCCTCTGGTGTGGATTCCCATGTGTCTGTTTAAATGAGACTTACGTCCAAACCTTTGTCCACAAACATCACAAGCAAATGCTTTCTGTCCTGTGTGGACTATCACGTGTGCGTTTAAATGTGACTTCAGTCCAAATCTTTGTCCACAAACATCACAAGCAAATGGTTTCTGTCCTGTGTGGACATTCATGTGTTTGTTTAAATATGATTTGTCGCTAAATCTGTTTCCACAAACATCACAAGCAAATGGTTTCTGTCCTGTGTGAACTATCATGTGTGTGTTTAAAGTTGACTTATGTCCAAACCTTTGTCCACAAAGATCACAAGCAAATGTTTTCTCTCCTGTATGGATTATTATGTGTCTGTCTAAATGCGACTTCCGTCCAAACCTTTGCCCACAAAAATCACAAGCAAATGGTTTCTGTCCTGTGTGGATTATCATATGTGTGTTTAAAGTAGACTTCTGTCCAAACCTTTGTCCACAAATACCACAAGCAAATGCTTTCTGTCCTGTGTGGACTAGCATGTGCGTGTTTAAATGTGTCTTCCGTCCAAACATTTTTCCACATACATCACAAGCATGTGTTTTCTGTCCTGTGTGGACTATCAAGTGTGTGTTTAAATGTGACTTCAGTCCAAATCTTTGTCCACAAAAATCACAAGCAAATGCTTTCTGTCCTGTGTGGACTATTGCGTGTGTGTTTAAAGTTGACTTATGTCCAAACTTTTGTCCGCAAATATCACAAGCAAATGTTTTCTGTCCTGTGTGGACTATCATGTGTCTATTTAAAGTTGACTTATGTCCAAACTTTTGTCCGCAAATATCACAAGCAAATGGTTTCTGTCCTGTGTGAACTATCATGTGTGTCTTTAGATTATCTTTTCTGTTAAAATTTTTTCCACAGTCTTCACAACTGAATGAGTTTTGCCTTGACTGTTTTTTCTTAACTGAGCCTCCAGTTTTCTTCACTTCAAAACATTCATTGATAACCAAACAACTTGAAGACGTCATTGACTGACTTGTCTTGTGAAATTGTTTCCCATGCTCACTAAAGCTGCAAGACTTCTTGACAGTGTGTACACCTGACTCAGGAGCTCTGCTCTCCTTCCAGTCTTTGTCACCATCTTCAGGTTCTGATCCATAGTCTGATAAGTCTTTTAGCTGAGAGTCAGAGTCATGTACATCATCATCATCATCCTCACTGACTTCAGTCTCTGAAGAGCTGCAATCATCTCCATAAGTATTTAGATCTGGGTTCCTGATAGTCTCTGCTCCTCCACAGTCCTCTCCACCAGTTGCTGCTTTCATCTGGTCAACTGAGCTGCAGGTTGGAAGATCTTCCTCTTTTACTTGGTGCTGATAAAGCTGTAAAAACAGAAGTTTCTCTTCATCTTCCTCACTCTTCAAAGGAACAGCAGTGAATGCAAACCCGGTGTCATCAGTCTCATTTTTCACACAAAACTGCTCTACCTCTTGACTGGTCCACAGTTCTTCCTCTTCCTCCTTAATGTTGAGGGTATCTGGATCCTGTTGGTCTACACCAAGCATCCGTACTTCAGGAGCTTCTTCTGTCATCAGCACCATCTGCTGAACATCTGCAGGGAACACTGAAAACATGAACATCAGGCACAGTTATAACTTTATATTCACACATAAAAGTGGTGCTTGAAAGTTTGTGAAGCCTTTAAAACTTCCTATATTTCTGCATAAAATGACCTAAAACATCATCAGATTTTCACACAAGTCCTAAAAGTAGATGAAGAGAACCAAGTTAAACAAATGAGACAAAAACATTATACTTGGTCATTTATTTATTGAGGAAAATTATCCAATATTACATGATTGTTCCTGAGATTTGTCAAGCTGTTTGATCAATAATGCATTAAATTAAATTAAGTATCGACAAGAGCAGTGCTCACATTCAACCTTTATTTATACAGGTTAGTTTCATTGAGACTTGAGCACTCATTTACAAGAGAGATAGCCTGGTTAAAACCAGACCCTTGTCCTTCACTTCGCTTCGGACTAGGGTCTGGGACTTCTCCCATAGAGAAGGATTTCTCCGGTAGATTTTTGACCGGACCAATCAGAGAACAGAAGGGGCGGAGTTGTTGGCCCCTAACCTACGCCCCCACCTGTCCCAGCACGCAGCCAGCGAGTATTCGCATTTTCTCTCGCTGCCGCTTCATATTCTGTGTTTATATGTCAATAAAACGTTCTAAAAAACAAAACAAAAAAAACATGGAGCGCTGGTCCAGCACACCAGAAGACCAGAAAATCTGCAGGGACTCGGGCAGCAACGTAAAACCCGAGTTTAATTCTCTCGTGACAACCTGAGGCATTTCCTCATAGCAGAGGGAGAGGAGGAGGAGGAGGAGGAGGGAGGAGGGAGCGATCACTTGACTTTTGGCAAAAAAAAACAAAAGAAAACTCCAGATAAGGGATTAAGAAGGGGAAATTAATACATTTGTGTCACATATAAAACACATCGCTTTGAATGAGAACATGCGAAATGCTCGCTGGCTGCGTGCTGGGACAGGTGGGGTCGTGGGTTAGGGGCCAAAAACTCTGCCCCTTCTGTTCTCTGATTGGTCCGGTCAAAAATCTACCGGAGAAATCCTTGTCTATGGGAGAAGTCCCAGACCCTAGTCCGAAGCGAAGTGAAGGACAAGGGTCTGGTTTTAACCAGGCTACAAGAGAGACCTATTTTCAACAAAGTATGATAACAACAGTAGACCAGCATAAAAGCATATCAAATGAAAATGAAAAGGAAGAAAATTATATATATATAAAATAAAAACCAAAAAAACAAACAAAAAAAACCTGTCATAAAGCAGTGTAAAATCCTAAAAACAGGAACATGTCTGAGTTGTTTTTTGCCATTAACTTACCGTATTTTCCGGTGTATAGGTCGCACCTTTTTATAGTTTTTTCAAGGCCTGCGACCTATACACAGGTGCGACCTATATATGGCTTGTTATCACTTTCGGTGAAACAAATTTTTAAATCCAGCTCATTTCACAATTACGTTCATTTATTAAGGAAAAGTTCAGCTCAGACATATATTTGCTATAATTTTTATCAAACAAATAATTGTTTTTAAGTGTTAATCTTCTTAAAAGCCTTGCTGTGCGCTCCTGTGGCAGACATTTGCAGCAGAGCTAAACGTAGGTGCGACCTATACACCAGTGCGACCTATCTAGGGATTTTTCCAATCTATTGGTGATAATTGGACAATGCGACCTATACACAGGTGCGACCTATACACCAGAAAATACTGTAGTTGTTTGAAGCCACTTAGAGGTCAAGGTCGAGACCTTCAGATCTTTTTACAAAGTGTTCCAGGAAACAGGAGCGGAGTGGGAGAAGGCCCTTTTGCCTAGTTCAGTCCTCACTGGCTAGAGGTTAACTGACCCTACCTCTCCATCCATCCCGCCCCCTCCCCTCCACCACACGGGAGCGTTTTTCTGTATACAGTCATTTCTCGAAGGTTTACATGTAAAGAGGAGTACAGTTGTCCCTCGTTACATCGCAATTCACTTATTACAACTTTACTGTGTTGCGGGAGGTTTTAACCTGGTTTTGATATTATGTGTACTGTAAATTCTGTGGAGTACTGTACATGCATGCTCATCTGCTCACACAGACTCATGTTCGTGCAGCTGTTCGACGTAATGTTTTTATGCCATTAGTGCTTAGTGTATTATTTAGTTGAGGTTTTTCTTAGTTCATATCTTAGATCTTATTAATGTTTTTCTTTTACATTTTATTGTTTGATGTAACTGGGACCCTGTGTACATAAACTTGTTCTACCACATGTACCACATGAGATGCGAATGACAAAGAAATCTCTCTAACTCTGACGGACATTTATCTCATTGTCATCATCTTCATCGACAAAGTGTTTAAGAGCATATGAAGTAGAGCATGGCCGATACATCGGTTGATATAGGCCTTTGGGGACCTATAAGTATCTGTGATAAGGGTCCCATTAGTCACTGATACACTTCTAATTTGCACCCCTAAAATGCTGGAACCCAGCCATAATCATAGCCATGTTTTTTTTTTATATTCTCTGTTTTATATCTTGTGATTCTTGTGCATGTTCATTTGTACTGAAACTCTGGCATGATAATTTCCTGTGGGATCAATAAAGTTCTATCTTATCTTAATCCTGCAATGTAACCAGCAGAGAGCGCATGAAGACTACTTTCAAGTCATGGCTGTTTGATTTCATTTTCAGGGCAGACAAAGCAAGGTGCAACTGTGTAGCATATTTTGCTTAACATGGAACACCAAAATGCTCAAAATTAAATAAATAAAACATTATGAAATAAGAAATTTTATTTTTTATGATTTTATTTCAAATTTGTGTTTTTCAAGATGGCTTATTTAATTCATAATTGTGTTTTTCATGACTTAAAAAACCTTAAGCAAAGGAGTGACAGCCTGAATAACCCAGATAAACAACATGGGGCCAGTGTCCAGGATGACAACAGAGTTCAGTTCATTAATGCGGTTTACAGTTAGGTTAATGTGTTCTATTTCGTATAGGCTTTGCCCTTTAAGGCTATCGCTAGTGGTTTTATCCCTTCGTGTGTAACGCAACACTAAAAACTTTAGTCCATGCCCACCTGCTATGTGGGCCCCACCCTGATCCATATAAATTACGGTGAGACCGGACAATCGGCTCCTTTTTTTTCAGCCAACAAGCACTGTACAACAAGAAGAAGATGTCCAGCACCAGCACCATCCGCCTGTGCCCGTCCTGCCAGACCGGCAACATTATGAGCTTTGACTGGTACAACATCTGCGAAGGATGCCTGGGTCCCCGCCAAACTGAACTCACCACCACCTGCTGTCCCTGTGAGCACCTCCCTCCCGAGGAGAAGCAGAGACAAGCAGCCTTGTTCAAGGCTAACACTGAGGAGTGTTTTTCCATGGCGGAGCGTTACTCGCTGGACGATGGCATCGCCTTTTTTAACACAGAGCTGCACAGTGAATCAGATGATTCCTCCGGCAAAGGCGATGCTGGAAGCAGCCCTACTGCCCCCTCCCCCCTGGAGTGTGGTGACGGAGGAAGGACGACCGAGCGGATGCTCAGCCCCCTCGGGTCTTCCTATGTAGGCAACCACTTCGCTCCCAGCTTTCGGCGCTCTCCTCTTGGAACTGCCCGGCATAATCCAAGAGGCTGCGGACACGAAGGGACTTTCCGTCCCTCTCCTCCCTCTGACCCGATCGGATGATTTGACGGGAAGGTTTGGCTCCGTCCTGGCTCGTCGCCCTGACCCCATCTGGCCTCGATTTCCAGCTGCGATGTCATACTGGAACGAAGTTGCAGCCAAGCCCGGCAAGCTGAAGGCTCCCGTCTTCTCATTCACCCCCATCACTAGAGTGGAGGGTTTTACAGAGAGGAGTTTTCTCTCGGTTCCTCCTCTGGAGCCAAGTCTTACGGAGGTGTTCGGGGCAAAGGCTTCCAGGATGGTCCAGCAACCTGTCCCTCCAGCGAAGCATGACCAGACGATCACTAAGCTCTCCAACTGAGCTTATCAGTGTTAGTTCCAGGCGGACGCGGCAAACAACGTCGCCCTGCTGGCCTTCAGCATCCCCAAGAGGCTGGAGGAAGCAGACCTGCCAGAGGAGACAAAGAGCTCCCTCTTTAAAGCCGTCAATGTCATCCTCAACCTGTGCGCCACCTCTGCGGTCTGCCTGTGCATCACCGCCTGGATGTCCCTGATCCAGAGGACCACCTAGCTCTGCCTCTCTCCATCAATGCCAGAGAAGGTGCAAAAGGACCTGTTGGAGGGTCCCATCACCCCAGATGCGCTGTTTGGGGCCAACTTCAGGGCCATCCTGGAAAAATCGCACAGTACGCCACGTGGTGACGTCACAGTCCTCCCGCTCCTACGGCCGCTGGAGGGACTGCCGTGGTCAACGACAGCAGCAGAGGCGCTCCACAGCTGCAGCAGTGACTTCCCACCCAACTCCTCCACCGACCCCCTTCAACAGATACAGCCTCCCCCCCCGCAAGCGCATCAACCAGCGACCCAACACTTTCCCAGAGGCCGTCAGCAAGCGCCGTCCTGCAGTTAGGTTCTGTCATCTCTAGAACATAGCTCGTCTCCCCAGTCAGAAGTTCAGGAACTCCTGATGAAAAACCTAATTTCCAGAGTTCCCAACGGAGAAGGAAACAGGGTTTTACTCCTGCTACTTCCTGGTTCCGGAAAAAAAAAACAGAGAGGGATGAGACCCATTCTCGATCTGTCCATGTTCACAAAATCAATCATGGAGAGACAAGTCCACATGCTGACAATCAAACAGCTGCAGGAGAACGTTCACCAGAACAACTGGTTCAACCTCCATCAACCTGAGGACGCATATTTTCACATCTCCATCATCCCGAAACACAGAAAATTTATGTATTTCTTCTTCCAGGGGGTCCCATATCAACACAACCGCTTGCCGTTCGGTTACTCTCTCGCCCCACACACGTTCTCCAAATTCGTGGAGACGGCTCTGCAGTCATTACGCATGGCGAGAATGAGAATCTTTTTTTATCTGGACGAGCTGCTTTTATTAGCTCAGTCCAGAGAGGAAGAAGCCGTACAGACCAAAGCTTTAGCGACACATCTGCTAAACCTAGGTCTTTCCATAAACTGGGAAAAAAGTTTTGTTCTCCCGTCCCAGATGATTATTTATCTGGGAGTGGAGCTAAACTCAGCCACGAGAGCCCGATTATCACAGCCAAGAGCTGATGCTCTGTTAGCTCAGCTCCGCCGTGTCAACCGCTGTAGCGTAGTGACAGCTCTGTCTGTCATGTGACTCTTGGGGATGATGTCAGCTACTCACGTGGTAGTCAAACTGGGCCTGCTTCACATGAGACATCTCCAAAGATGGTTCAGCCGCCTGCACGTGGATCCAGTGCACCAGAAGAGACAGATGGACTCTGTCCCCATCCTCCATGGGAGCCGATCTGAATAACTGGGGAAAACCCCTCACCCTGTACCATGCCTGTCCCAAGCAGTGGGAGTACAGTGTCAAGACTAGGGATGGGAATCCAGACTAGGGATGGGAACCGGGTCTTTAGAGTTCAATTCCTGGAATTATAGGCTGTTTGTCTTAACGATTCTGTTTATCGGTTCTCTGACTCGTTCTACTGACTCGTTGTGGTGACGATTTACGTGATGACATCACAAACATGCGCCGTATTTGTTGTTCAACAAGGCGTTGAGGAAAAGCAAAGACGAAACCAGGTCCACTTGCAACACATGCAAAGCGTCGATACAATAAAGGGCGGAAATACTTCTAACATTCAGAGAGAAGCATTTGACCACTCTCAGCATGAGGTGAGTTTGCACAAATGTACCGTCTTTAACACGCTGCTTCGTGACGCTGCTTCGTGACGCTGCTTCGTGACGCTGCTTCGTGACGCTGCTTCGTGACGTTGCTTCGTGGTGGTGGAAGTGGAAGCTAACAAACTAGCGTCCTCCTGTTTTAAATGTTGCAGCACGTAATGTTAAACTCATCCAGTTCCTGTCACTTGTTACTTTTTTGCTTTACTACTTCCACTGTGTTATATAAATAATCTCCATCTCCTGTAATATCATTTATTTGACGAGGATTGCTGGAGTCTGGCTGGCTCAAGGGCTAGTGCTAGCACACCTTTAGCTTTCAGGATGATGAAATCCAACACACAACACTCCTAAAAATGCCACCGTAGAAATGGGAGCAAAAACAAAAGTGCTGTTTTATATTTTTGTTCAGTGTGTTTCATTGTAGCCTCTTTCTGTTGTGAGAGCTTTTCTTACTGCTCACTGTTTTTAATGGTGAATTTCTTCTGAAGCTGGCAGAGCTGGGAGAGACGCAGAGGGAGAGACGAAGAGGGAGGCAGAAGAGGATGAAGATAACTATGTGTTTTGTTTTTTGTAATGAAAGATGATAAATTGCATGGATTATTACACTATTTATTTTAAAATTGAAACTTGTGAATTACAAGTTGTGGTTATGTCAATAATTTCAGATGCCTCCTGTAAAGCAGCAAAAAGAGAAAGCCCTAGAATAACTTTTTGAGGAAGAGGACAGAAGTCCAACTGTATAGAAGCCTATCACCCATTCCAACCAAGGACAGCCCCTTAATAATGTTAATTAGGAATTCTTTTTTCATAAAAGTTCTATTTTTGTTCTGGGGAAAGAGCATTAAATACTTTATGCATACAAATGGTGTACCGTAAAAACCGGTGTATAATACGCTGTTTTTTTGCTCATTTGAATGTCCTGCGTATTAAACACCGAAGCGTATTTTCTATGGATTTTTTTTCTCCATATTTTTAGATCAATTTTTCGCTCTGATATCGTCGTTTTACATATTAGGCAAAAACGGTGCAGTACCAGTTTCGGCCGCTATGGGCGCTATGGGCAGCAGCAGAGGACTCAGAGAGCGAAGAGGAAGAGGGCCACTTCCAGACGTTTCTAGCTCATGTGTCCGAAAAAAGCCTCCTCTGGTCGGACTGACTCTGTCGCTGCCCGCCCTGGCTATGGATGTACCGGTAGCTGTTTTTGTTAGCAAGATACCGTAACTTATAAACCACACCGCAGATTTTTAAATCCAGCTGATTTCACATTTGGTTGAGCTCAGGGGACTGTCTGCTATAAAGTCAGGTAAGAAATATATTTTTTAAGCGTTTATTTAGCTAAATTTAAAGAAACAAAGCGTCCGGTCCGAACCGCCTGCCTAAAATTCGGCGATTTTTTTTTTTTTATCCAGCTGATTTGAACATTTCGTTAAGCTCAGGAGCACGTCTGCTATAAAGTCAGCTAAGAAATATATTTTTAAGCGTTTATTTAGCTAAATTTAAAGAAACAAAGCGTCCGGTCCGAACCGCCTGCCTAAAATTCGGCAAACCTTTTTTTTAATCCAGCTGATTTGAACATTTCGTTAAGCTCAGGAGCACGTCTGCTATAAAGTCAGCTAAGAAATACAGCAAACCCCCTAGTTACGACTCCATCGACCTACGAACAACGGGACCTACGAACGTATCATATTTAATAAAAATATGAAATTACTGTATTAAAAAAAATATTTTTTTTGTTTTTTTTGTTTTGTTTAAATGTTCTTAATTTCATGTGTACATCACTTTGTTGCAGATGTGGTTGTTTTAAAGGCTTTATAAATAATAATTATGATAAAAATGATCATTTCTGATCATTTTTGAGCAATCTTGGGCAGCAGGAAGTAGGTCTTCAGTTTACACGGTCACAAATTAATGTAGAACACCGGACGCCATTTTAGGTTCAGTCACGGGGGTCTCCGGTCACAAATTAATGTAGAACACCGGACGCCATTTTAGGTTAGCTGCCGGGAGCCGGCCTTTGAACACTGGTGACCAGGATGGCCTCATATGGATTAATTACTAGCTGGAAACGTCTCTGTGAACTTTGTGGATGTCTCAGGCAGCAGCGGATTTATCGCCGATCGTGCCAGGCCGCCGCGCGAACACCTCCGGCCTGGCTAGCTCCAGAAGCTAACACGGGAGCTAACACGGGAGCCGGCCTTTGAACACTGGTGACCAGGATGGCTTCATATGGATTAATTACTAGCTGGAATCGCTCTGTGAGCTCTGTGGACGTCTCAGGCTGGAGCAGCAGCTGCAGATTGATCGCCGATCGCGCCGCCGCTCCAACACCAGCCCATGGCCTGGCTAGCAGAAGCTAACACAGGCCTTGAGCAGCTGCCGTGGTTAGCTTGCCGGCCGCCGCGCTGCTCGGCCCGACAACAATCAACGCATGGCAACCTAAGATGTCGGCTTTGACCATCTCAAAGTAAGAAAATATATTTTTATTTATTCTGTAAATGTGAATAGCAATGTTTAACATTACAGTACACTACTGTACATGCTTAAATGTGTGCGCGCGCTCCGTTAGCGGTATTTCCGTTAGCGGTATTTCACCCCCTAGCTACGGCAGAATCGAGCTGCGAACCGTTCTTATCTCCCTAACTCGTTCGTAAATCGGGGGTTACCTGTATATTTTTTCTCGCAAAGAAATAATGTTTCCTTGTGAAGTTCTTTGTACCGGTACTCGCTTGCTTCTGTCGCCGCCATCTTAATCAGGGCAAATGAGGCGCTGACGCGTCGCGTGGCAATGACGCGTATTAAACACCGAAACGTATTATGTACGTTTTTTTCTTGTTTATTGTTAATAATTGGACAAAGCGTATTAAACACCGGTGCGTATTTTCCTCCGACGAATACGGTATTATATTTTTTTGCCTAACCCAATGAGAATTGATAACAAAATTGATAGGGAATTGAATCGATAAATGATATCGATAAAGGAATTGGTATTGATAATTTCTTAACAATTCCCACCCCTAGTCCAGACCACATGTCTCTTCACATAAATGTGCTGGAGCTACTCACAGTCTTAAAAGTGACTCAGCATTTTGCTCCTCTGTTGCAGGATCAGCATGTTCTGATCCACACAGACAACAGAGTGGCAGCAGTTTACATAAACCGTCAGTGGGGCATGCGCTCAGCCTAGCTTTTACACCTTGCAAGACAGCTGCTGTGCCGGGCACAAAAACACCTGCTCTCCATCAGAGCAGTGTACATCCCCGACGTCTTGAACAGAGCAGCAGGTATCATGTCGAGGGGTGGTCCTTGCCAAGGGGACTGGAGCCTCCATCCCAAGCTGATTTATGGATCTGGAGCAGGTACGGCTGAGCATCAGTGGATTCGTTCGCCACACGGGAGAACGCCTAGTGACAGCTGTGGTTCTCACTGAGCCCACGGGACGATCCACCATCAGGGCTTGACGCCTTCCCTCACAGCTCGTGGCCAAAAATGCTTTTATACGCGTTCCTCTTGGTCCCGTTCGTCCCACGGGTCCTGGATCGAGTCCGAGAAGAAGAGCTGTCAGTCATTCTTGTGGCTCCCGAGCGCAAAAGCGCCCTGTGGTTCCCGAACCTACAACAACTGGTGTTGGGCCAGCCGTGGAAACTGCTGTGGAGAGAGGATGCGCTCCTCCAGTTAGGAGGAGCGATCGGGAGCTACCCAGAAATAGGTCGGCACCTCTGTTTGGCTGCTGAACGGATCTGCTTAGAGAGTTGGGAGTCCGGAGTTATCACCGGGATGATACCACGTTTTTCTGTTCAGGCGAAGATATAGAACAAATGTTGGAATTGATAAAGACAGAATTTGTCAAGATACAAACTTGGTTTAAAATTAATTATCATTAAATTTAGAAAAAACTATTTACATGATATTCAGTAATGAAAAGAAAACTGTTGATGTTCCACTCAAAATTGAGGATGTTGAGATTTGTAGAGTGAATGAGGTGAAGTTTTTGGGTGTTATCATTGATGAAAAACTGACATGGAAACAACACATAAATTCTGTAAGAATAAAAATAGCTAAATCGATTGCAGTACTGTACAAAGTCAGAGAACTATTGAATGATAAAGCTCTGTATTTATTGTATAACACAATCATTGTTCCACACTTAATCTATTGTATTGATGTTTGGGGGAATGCGTGTAAAACAATCACAAAGCCTATTTTTGTATTGCTAGGTTGCAGTCACGTGACCCGGAAGTGGCGCGAAATTCAGATGGGGGGCAGGAAGTGATTTTCCCCAGTTCAAAACACAGCAGAATGGATTACAGCAAGTATGCCAATGCCCTAAATGGACTCGCGAGGACGAGATATCTTGAAAAAATATCCGTACATTTAGGATATGATCCATATTGTCTTGTTAAAATAGACTTGTCATATAATCTGGAGGATTTACCTGACGTCGAGGCGATTGATATAACAAGCTATCTGGTGCTACAGACCTCGTATTACACGAAGAGCCAGATGAAAGCTTACAAAAGCCTCGAAGCCTACAATTATTTTGTTTCAGGTTGGGTTAACCATTTAGGATCAAAAGAAGCTTTAAATGGTTGTCGACTTGTTTATGCCCGGGTGAGTACAGTAGTTAGTAATTAGCCTATGCTAACTACGCTATCGCTAATGCTAACAACAAGTTTAGTTAGCCCCCTGTTATTTCTATGTGCGTGGATCTACTTACAAATAATTTATTTATCTTCTGTAAAGCCAAATTCGTGCTGGAGTTGTATGTGTTAACGTTGAGTCATATGCATTTCTACACTGTAGGTCAACCATTCTCAGAGATCTACAGTAACTCCATTAAAAACATGGTTTGTAGCCAGACAAAGTGGGGAAGTAGTCACAGCCCACTGTGACTGTATGGCTGGGTAAGTTATATTTATTTGTATTTAGCTTTTATTGTGTTGTTTTGCTATTAGCATGAATGTCCCACTAAGTAAAAATTATATTTTCTATCCAGGACTCATCTCAGTGGGGATTTAATGGCTAAATACTAGTAGACCTACTGTTATTCATTTTCTTGCATATTTTTTCAGACTGTCAGAATCTTGCTCCCATGTAGGAGCAGTTCTTTTTGCAACAGAAGCTGGGGTGAAAATGAAGAAAAGTGCTTCATGTACCACAGAAAAGTGTAAATGGTTAATGCCATCACACATTCAAAAGGTAAGATAATGTACTGAAAATATAGTGATTTTTTGTTTGTTTTGTTAATATCATCAAGGTGATCGTATCTTCTTTGTAACTTCAGATACCAGCTGCACCTGTTGCCAATATTGATTTTGCATCAGCAAGATCAAAGAATAAATTAGATGATGCCATTGCAGGGGGGACAAGCAAGTTTGTCAACTGGTTATATTCCTCAAAGAAAAATTATGTGTGAAACAGATGCATTATTTGTATGAATTTTAGTTCCTATAATATTATTATTTTTACAGTGATACATTCTTTTTTGGCCACCTCTGCAGGCAAGATACCTGAAAGTCACACAAAACAGCTCCACTTCTGTCCAAATGTAGGGAAAGATTCTGAGACATATGTGCAGTTTTTTGAGGCCTTACAAAAAAACTTTCCAAGAAGTGCTGCTTTGATGTCCAGGGCACCGTATCACAGAGAGTTTGTCCCCAAGTCTGTCTCCTCATTACCAAAGTCTCTCTTAATGTACCGAACACCGGAGACTTTGCAGCTATCTCCAGCACAACTCCAGGCAGCGTGCAGGGACTTCAGTTTTGAGGAACTCAGGCCCTGTACACACGTAGCCTGGTGTTTGAAAAACGAATATTTGCACACAAAAAATATCTCTGTCCATACATGTTCAAATATTTAAAATGTTTGTCTACATGTCCCGTTTTTTTCACGACAGGGCGTTGTAATGAATATGCTGAACCCATAGGTGGCAGTGTAGTGCTGTCACAACCCTTCAACTCAGCCACACTTCCTGTTATTTTTTTTTTTTTTTCTTTCGTTTGTGTGGACAGACCGTGAGGTTGAACTACTATTAAATACCGTGTTGGAGTACAAAATTAATAAAACGCAGGAAAATGTCGACTGGGAATCATGTCAGAGCAGGTAGGTTGACTTTTTAGTGCTTTTTTTTAGAGCATTGTGTGACTGTCAGCGCCGCTCCAGCTGGAGGCGGTGGAGCAGAAAGCTCCGTTCTGAAAGTCCACACGCAGACTCGAAAGCGGAGAGTTCTCAAATCTTCACTTTGGCCGGAGTTTTGTTATTATTCGTTTATAGTTACATCAACCGGAGTTCACGTGTGCATGAAAGGCCAAACAGCATGATAAACTGTTCGGTTTTACTGATAAACGGCTACGTGTGTACAGGGTCTCAGTGTATCCCAGGTACAAACTGTTGAGGAGGAGACCAGGGCCCAGAGTTCATCTACCATCTGGTACAGCCAAAGAGCAGGAAGGATAACAGCCTCAAAACTTAAACAAATTTTACAAAGCAGTCAAAAAAGACCATCCAAGGCTTTGATCAAGTCTATACTGTATGCTACCCAGAAACACAAAAGTTTTCTACAGCAGCAACAAGGTATGCATTAGGGAAAAGTAAGGTAGGAGCAACATTTACACTCATTGGTATTTGAGGAGAGTTTTATTTTATGCAGGGGTCTATTTCAACGCAAATAAGTACATGGTATGCACCAGAAATAAATTTAAATTTAAGTTTGTTAAATACATTTTGCTCTTATTCCAGATATGGCTGTAAATTTGAAGCAACAGCCCGAAAACAGTATGAACAACTCCAGTGTACGGACCATGAGGGGTTTTCCTGCATGGACAGTGGGCTGTGGTTAAACTCAAGGTGGCCATACATGGGAGCCTCACCTGATGGAGTCGTTTCATGTGACTGTCATGGAGCCAGGGTGTGTGAAATCAAGGTAAAATTTATTTCTCAAAAGGTTTGGACTACTGCACTGCAGACTTTGCGCACCTCACAGTATGAATGTTACAACTATAATTTTTTACTCAAATCTTTGTTGTTTGCATATTTCACTGCACGTAGCCATAGTTTTGGGGATGTTGCCATGTTTCCAGTTAAAAAATGTGTGACCTTTCCATCACCTTTTAAAACTTAGTCCAGATTAATACATTCTTACCTGTGGAACACACCTGGTTGACAGAGACATAAATATAGTCTCATTTTCTAACATTAGTGTTGGATAGTGAAATGAGTGAAACACAATCTTTAAAAAAGTATCATATTGAAATGTTTTGGAGACTACCGTATTTATTTTTCATGTCTAAGTTTCATTGTCTTGTCCTTCAGTGCCCACAGAGCAAACAGCATGAAGTCAGTCTGAGGATGTGTGCTGGACAGCCTGGTTTTTGTCTTGTCGTCTCGTCAAGGTTGGAGATTCTGTACAACTGGATAGGAACCATCCTTATTACCATCAGCTCCAGGATCAGATTCACATTGTGGATGTACAATATTGTGATTTTGTAGTATGGAGTGAAAATGATATTTATGTGGAAAGAATTCTGCCAGATGACCAGCTGTGGGAAACAGCAGTTCCCAAAATTCAGCACTATTTTACACATTGCATCCTACCTGAAATCCTGGGACAGAAATCCACACGTGACTAACCAATCTAAGAATCAAGAATGTTATTTGGAGTAGTTGATGAAAGGAGTTTGAAAAGTTTATAATGATTTAAAAAGTTGCTCTATTTTTCCCCAAAAACATTTGTCACTACCATAACATGTTTCAGCTACACCTGTAGCAAGCACTCTGCAGAAGGGTCATGTGATGTTGTAACATGTCATGACAGCTGTTTTTTTTTTTCAATTGAAAAGTTAAGTATGTAACATACTTAACTTTTCAATTGAAAAAAAAAAACAGCTGTCATCGAATGATATATTTAAATCAATATGAGATTAGCTTGTGAATTTCAAAGGTGTTATAATATGTTAAATAACAGCACATACAAATGTCATAAGTCACAAATGTTGCAAAATGAGTCTACAGTATTTTCTGGTGTATAGGTCGCACCTGTGTATAGGTCGCATTGTCCAATTATCACCAAAAGATTGGAAAAATCCCTAGATAGGTCGCACTGGTGTATAGGTCGCACCTACGTTTAGCTCTGCTGCAAATGTCTGCCACAGGAGCGCACAGCAAGGCTTTTAAGAAGAT
Organism: Garcialebias charrua; assembly: GCA_038048925.1. Taxonomy (NCBI): domain Eukaryota; kingdom Metazoa; phylum Chordata; class Actinopteri; order Cyprinodontiformes; family Rivulidae; genus Garcialebias; species Garcialebias charrua. The sequence continues at coordinate 53,759 of JBBPBX010006817.1, forward strand.
TAACACTTAAAAACAATTATTTGTTTGATAAAAATTATAGCAAATATATGTCTGAGCTGAACTTTTCCTTAATAAATGAACATAATTGTGAAATGAGCTCGATTTAAAAATTGGTACTTCAGAAAAATGTTTTTATTTCAATAGCAAAACTCATGTCATTTTAACTGACCAATATTCTCAAAGATTGGTTATGTAGTTCATTGAATAAATTAAAAATATTCAACTTTATTGGGTAAATTTTTTGTCTTCTTCCTGAACAATTAACATGTACAAATATGGTCTGTAACAGTTTTAGTAATTTAATTTACTTTTGATTTACTTCAAATGATAAATACATGTATAATCATTCAAACTTAAAATATTTTTTCCAAAACGAACAGGGATTTCAGAACATTACTCCAGAGGGATAACAGATTCTGAGATGTTGGACAGTGCACAGCAAATTACAGCAATTTTGTCAACCAATGCTTGTGAGTCAGTGGATTTGACAGCCATGTGCTCGATAGGCATTGCCCTACTCTGCAAAATCTGATACTTTCTCCTAACTAAGCCTATTACCCTTTCTACATGAATACGAACACTTGCAAGTTGTCTCGTTTGTTCAACTTCAAAAGCAGACAGCTGTTTTTTACCTTTTGTAAAAGAAGGTGTCTTTAAAGAAGCACAGAAAAATCCCACACTGTCTTTAACAGTGAAGCCCCGATCTGCAAGCACGATGTCTCCAGGTAACAGTTTGTTCAAGATGCCACACTCTTCTGTTATTTGTTTGTCACTGGTCCTCCCTCCCCAAGCTTTTGAAATGTAAGTAACATAACCCTGTGGAGCAATGCCAATAAGGAATTTTACTGTATTGTGGTGTTTATAATTGGACCAGGTTTGTGCTCTTGCTAAAAAATTGGTAGGCTTTTCAATAAATACTTCAAAACAGTCCAGTATTACTGCAACCTTAAGTCCAAAGGCCTTTCTGAATGACATGGGCATAGTTGATTGAATTACTTCTCGCTCAGGCCACTCTATTAAGAATTCTAATCTTTCATGGAGAACATGAATCATTCTAAAACAAATTCGAGACACAGTGGCTTTTGACACATTAAATCTATAGGCAAGGTCTTGAAGCTGCAGATTTAATCTGAGACGCATAAGTATCATAATAAATTGCTCAAATTTGGAGAGTGCTGACAGTGATGACATGCTGATGTAAGGTTCACAGAGCTGAAAAATTTGCATCAAAACTAAAAAGTTGGGCAGTCCCGTATAAAACTTTGTTTTCTCGTTGTTCTGGAAGGTTTCAGGAGTAAATTTAGTCACTGAGACTTTTTCCTTAAGGTCGCAGATCTCAGTTGTGTAGCCTTTCACTGCATCCTCCAGCTTTGTGAGGTCAACCATGCTTAGATCCGTCTGGCATTCTGCATCTGCAAATATTTAATTATTAAAAATTACGTTCAGAAATTCTATATATAAATAAATAAATAGTATTTTTATTTATTATTATTTTACCTTTGAATCGTTCATTTTCAAGGCCTGGTAAACTTTCTTCACAGTGCTCATCTTCCAGACTGTTTGCCTCCTCCTCAGTGGTAGTGCAGAGAAGCCTCCGGGCCTTAGCTCTTGCCCCACGTCGGAGGGATGCTTCTGTTTGTGGCCTCTCGTTACTTCTTTGGTACCCCAGGTTAACAGTAGGGGCCCAGTCTTGGGAATGTACATCACCTGCTGCACTCGGACAACCTAAATATAAGACACCACTTTAAAGTAAAACACGTAAATGCCCTTCCTAGCACTAAGCTAACCGCTAACAACATTAATAATAATAATAATAATTTGTCACATTTGTCATCTGTGTATGTTTCCCATACTTGACAGACGAAATTGGTCTTCTGCCTTTAACCCAACCACCACCAGGTGGTGCAGCGAGCAGCCGTAGTCAGCGCTCGGGGAGCTGGAGAATTAGGTGTGCACTCATAGACACCCCAAGGTGTGTAGTGGCCGGGGCGCGAACCCATTAGCATTCTAATCAGATTTTTTCTGGGAACAACCAAGTGTTGAACCACTACACAAGCTAGGGCATAACATATTTTACCTGTCTTTCTAGTAACTGTCCAATAAAATATCTGAAAATATGATTTAAACTATACAATCCTTACCTGTTACAAAGTGGTCGTTGCAGACTCTTGCGTTGTCAGTTTCAGCACCTCCTGTTTTTAGCCGTAGGTTGTTAATCCACGTTTGTCATCTTTTTTCTGTAAGTTTTTTTAAATTAATCCCCTTGTGGCATACTACTTTCGGAACACGAAAATAACTTTTATCTATCTCTCGATTAGAGCGGTTGCAACAACCGTAAATGGCACAGAATTTAGGCATGTTGGCGCTGAATCATCAACAGAAGGAAACGGGTGCGTTTACTTCCTGACCCCCAACTATATTCTGTGATGTCACTGCTACGTCATCTGCAACCCAGCAATTACAGAAAAGAGCTGTAAGAATTATCACTAGAAAACATTACCGTCATCCATCAAGTACATTATTTTATCAACTGAAGTTATTGAAGTTCCATGATTTGGTAGACTATAATATTTTATCAGTTATGTATAGGGCTCAAAATAATGCATTACCTTTAAATATCCAAATGCATTTTGTTAAAAGACAAAGTTGTTATAATCTTAAGGGGACAGAGATGTTTGTAAAACCACAATTCAGAACTAGTTTGAAGGGACGTTCTACCTCAATCCAGGGAATTAGATTATGGAATGGCTTGGAGAATGTAGTTAAAAATGCCAAGTCAATGTTTACATTTAAGAAAATGATCAAAACGAATGTGTTAAAAAATATATATGAAATAGCGTAATGTGTATTGTATTAGTTAGAAAATTAGAAAGAGTTAGTCATTTTGTACTGTTTGTTGAAGATTATTATTGTTTAATCTGATTGTTGGAGAAAAGGGGCAGATATAATAAGATTTATTCTTCTTTCTGCTACCTTTCATTTTTTTATATTTTGTACATTATCATTTATGGGATTGTCTTGTATTGTTTCTTTTGTAAAAAAAAAATTAACAAATTTAATAAACATAAACATAAACAATCTGCACAAACATTTTCAACCAGAGCTCAAAATATTTAACTGACAAAGAAATGTGCAAGGAAATAAACTAATATCACTCTACAGACACATTTTGAGAGAGGAGAGTTTACAAAGACACAATCAGGTCGTGTGAGACTGAAGGAGGTTCCAACCATTTGTGTTCATCGCCCAGAACCAAATGAGAATTCCAGCAGAACTTCCACTGATCAGTGATCACACATATTGTTCTAAAGTTCCTGTTTTGAGTTTTCTACATTCACCTTATAATCTTGCTGTTTTTGCCATCTTATTTTAATTAGTTTTTTAAAAATCTGTATGTCTCTTTTATAACTGTCTATTGTTGTCACTGTTGTCATCATTCTTTGTTAAAATCAGCTCTCTCTTGTAAATGAGTCCTAAAGGCTCAATGGGATTAACCTGTATAAATAAAGGTTGAGGTGGCTCGGGCATCTGGTTAGGATGCCTCCTGGACGCCTCCCTGGGGAGGTGTTCCGGGCATGTCCCACCGGGAGGAGACCCAGAGGAAGACCCAGGACACGCTGGAGGGACTATGTTTCTCGGCTGGCCTGGGAAAGCCTTGGGATTCCCCCAGAGGAGCTGCTCCATGTGGCTGGGGAGAGGGAAGTCTGGGCCTCCCTACTTAGGCTGCTACCCCCGCGACCCGACCCCGGATAAGCGGACGAAAATGGATGGATGTATGGATGGAAATAAAGGTTGAATGAATAAAGTAAACTTTGGTACGAAAGGTGTTAAATAATACGTCATATTTTTATTGAACAATAATCTTCATGCTAACAGTGCCATTGTAATTTCAGAGATTGAGGAGAAATAGAAGTGAGGTGAGTGAGATGAGGGAAAGAAGAAAATGTAGCCTCAGACGACAGGGATGATGATCCAGGATCGACAGGACCATGAAGATGTATCAACAGGCGATGCAATCAGGGAACAGAGATGAAAAACCTAAGGGAACAATTAGAACACAAAAAAATTATAAAAGCAGGATAGAAGAACTTCAGACATGAAAATTAACACAGTCTTGTGAAGAAAAATGTTAATGGAAAATCAATACTGACATATTTTTTTTAAACTAAAGATCAGATGAAGGCAACTGGCATGAAGATAAAACTTCCCAGTTCCATCTGATAGTTCAATCATTAAAAAAAATGTTACTGTTCTACAATTTATTGATGCCGTCTCATCTCAACTTGAGCCATAACTATCCATCCATCCATCCATCCATTTTCTTCCGCTTATCCGGGGTCAGGTCGTGGGGGTAGCAGCCTAAGTAGGGAGGCCCAGATAACTAATAATATAAAACTATAATGTAAATTAAGACAAGAAAGTTCATGCTCGGTAATCCAGGTATCAAATCCGATCATTCTCATTCAGGTCATCTGGACAGTTGACCTGATTGTGAATGATCGGATATAATGTAAATTAACAGTCCTGCAGTAAATACCAACTTTGTGAAGGTTATGGTGTTAAAGTAATTTTATTCAAATATGTTGATTAAGATATTATTGTTTAAGACAGAAAATTAGATATTGTACCTTTGTGATACTTTGCAACATTCAAGTCATTCTCGTGTAGTTCACCTGGAAAAAATAAAAAAATACTCATTTCCACGATCACATGTTTCTTTAAAGATAATGTCACAATTTATGCTGCAGTCTTTGACAAAGGATCTATAACTTTAAATTAACCACGTCAATCTCTCAGGAAAAAAAGGCTATATTTTGAGAGTTCAGTGGAATTACCATTAAAAAAAATAAACTTTCAAAATTGAAGCTGTACTGAATATTTTAAAACGCTGAATTAGACAGAAATAGATCCGTTTAAACCAGTCATGATTGCAGAGCTAGCTGCAGTTAAAACACAACTAGCAATTTAACATGTTTAATGAAGAAAAACTGGCGACACGAAGTATTAATGTTTATAAAATGGTACAGAACAGTCAGCTAACGCTTCACAAGGGCAAAAGAAAATTGTATTTTCATCAACTTACCAGAGAAAACACGTCTGAAACATCAAGAATGAACCACGTTCGATGCTAGCAGCGCAGCTGTTTGGAACAGTTTGGAACAAATCGCCCCCTCCATGACCCACGTGACTTCCGCATTCCATTCTTACAATGGGAGTCTATGGAAGTGTCACAACACAACCAGCAGACTGAGAGACAGCTCTGTTCATCAGGCAGTCAGGATGCTAAACACTCTATGGGGAGCCGTTTTAGCCAAAATTAAATAAATAAATAAAATGGTGAAATAAATAGTTATTTGTCATTCATTAACCTATTTTTCCATATTTTCCCACTTTTACTTAATCAATTTTTCATTTACCTCCACTTTTACTTAATCAATTTTTCATTTACCTATTTTCCCATTTTTACTTAATCAATTTTTCATTTACCTATTTTCCCATTTATCAATTTTTCATTTACCTATTTTCCCATTTTTACTTAATCAATTTTTCATTTACCTATTTTCCCATTTTTACTTAATCAATTTTTCATTTACCTATTTTCCCATTTTTACTTAATCAATTTTTCATTTACCTATTTTCCCATTTTTACTTAATCAATTTTTCATTTACCTATTTTCCCACTTTTACTTAATCAATTTGTCATTTACCTATTTTCCCATTTTTACTTAATCAATTTGTCATTCACCTATTTTTCAATTTAACAAGTTTTTCTTTTGTCTTTTTCCATTTACCTGATTTGGTATTTCCCATTTTCATTAATCAATTTCTCATACAATCCCTTTTTTTTACCCATTTTTCTTTCACCTATTTTTCATTCAACATCTGTTTGAAAAACTTTTCATTTTCCCATTTGTTTATTTCCCTTATTTATTTAGTATTTCCTTATTTTCTTATTCATTTCACGCAAACTTGGGAAAAGAATAAATGCAAATGAGGAGAGGCGTCATCGGTGTACAATGGCAGCCCATTGGTTGGTTAGATACAACTGCAGCACTGAGCTTCTCTGACTGGACTTCCCCTCCGTAAAGCAGTCTAGCAATGGCGAGTTACAGAAGCAGACAGCCACCGTTTCCTGTTTTGGACTTTCAAAATAAAAGCTTGCTTCTCGACGCCACAGTGTGTAGACTCTGACGCAAAGTTCGCTCTGTTGCTCTTGTTTTGAAAATAAATACCTTCGTGTCTTTGAACGGACGTGAAAGCTTTATGGAAGCGTCCGTTTGTTTTGGTGAAGCAGAGGGAGCAGCACGTTCCGTCTCAAACTTGTCCTAAATGCTGATAAAACAAAATCGTTCTTTAGTTTTAGCAGGTCGTTTTCGTAAATGAGCCCATGAGGCTCTATAAGATTTACCTGACTAGATAAAGGTTGAATGAATACGAAGCTGAAGTTAGCTTCCGATTCCAGCTTCCAATTCGGCAAATGACTAAAGGGATATTACAACTAATTTTTCAGTACCTTGAGCGGGTTTAATCTGCTCTAGCTCAAAAACTACAACACCTAGACTCTTCAAACCAGGACTAGATTATTCTACACTAATAGAAGAATATACAAAACTAAGCTTGAGCTTTGTGAAACCTTTTTCTGATTTGTGAAACTTCAACAAAGTTTTTTTTAAATCATTTTTAGGCTACTGCACCATATTAGACCTGGTCCAGCTCAGAAATCACAACACCTGGGGCCTCATGTACAAAGACTTGCGTGGATTTCCTACTGAAAAGTGACGTACGTCAAATCCAGAAAAGTGTGTACGCACAAAAAAATCCAGATGTATCAAACTGTGCGTACACCGGAATCCACGCACATTCCTTTTGTACATCACAACCAACGTGGAACTGAGCGCACGTGAGACACCTCCCCTGACACGCCTTCATTTACATATGTTAAACAGATGCAAATTACTTCCTGCATGTGTGAAGGACATGTTTGTTTGATCCCTGCGCGATCAGAAATCATTTCTAGATTCAGGAAAATAATGAATTTAATATAATATGAGTGAGGAAAAAATCCTAAGTAAGAATAGTAATAAAATGTGTTCATCACGCAAAGAACGAGTGATTGTGTGTCGGTATTTGTGTGTGCGCGCACCCTGCTTTGGTGCGCCAGCTCATCCATTCATTCTGAGTGAAAATATTAACTTTGCGCACGAGTTTATTACCATAATTACTGTAAACACAGAGGAACTTGGATGTTTGGTTGAACATAGATCTTTGTTTATTTAATAGATGACATGAAGAAACGGGTCTGTGCGTCTCAGTGGAGAGTTTTCATGACATGACGTGATGTTGGAGTCTCCAAACGCTGCGCGCAGCGCGCGCCACAGCCTTGTGCGCAATCTGTTTGTCTGTGAAGCTGTTACTCTCCAACAAGTTATATATGGTGTACTTTCACGTGTCATTTTGGAGAAATCTACAATAAACGCAGATTATGAATCACCTCCAGCTGCCGTGTGAGGGTGCGCGCGCGCTCCAAAGCGCGACCACTCAGCCTTTGGAATCATATAGATGAGACCATTCTATTGGACATGATCCGGCTTTGTGTGGACTGGAATGGCACAGTCCCGATCGACCTGCCAGCTCCCTCAACAAAGCTCCTGTGGAACAGTTTGATCGCTGCTGCTTCTCATGTGCACGCGTGATGCACCTGTGTTGCTCCAGAGCGCAGCAGTGCCAAACTGAAAAATGATTATTTCTGAAAACGGCTGATAAGCCATATCATAGATCAGAAAATTATATCTGTTTATAAATGAATGCTCTGCGTGTTACACTACGTATTTATTATATCCTCCAGTAAGGCTGAATGAATCCGTTCCTGTTAAATTTATTTTTGGCACAACTTTGCGCGTGCTTTATTTAACTGCGTCATGTGGATGTAATACTTGTTAATCGTGTGTTTGATGGGAATATTAATCATTTTCACATCATGAACAGTTAATAATAATAATAATAATAATAATAATAATAATAATAATAATGAATTCAATTTATAACGCACTTTTCATTAATGAAAATCTCAAAGTGCTACAAGGTGCAACAGAATTAAATGTCAATAAAACATTTAATAAACAATTAAAATCAACAACAGTATCAGCTATGATCAAAAGTAGAATCATGAGGAGGCAGAGTATGCTCGGTTGAAAAGAAAGGTCTTCAAGCCGCTCTTAAAGTCAACCACAGACTGTGGGGCTTCAGTTTCTCTGAATCACCTGTAAGTGTCGCCAAAGGAACAATAACCACAGAAACGTGCGTACGCCAACAGGGGAGCTGGCGTGGAAATGTACTTGGATGCGCAGATATTCACGTTCATTTCATTTTTGTTACATACGGGGTTTTGCGTGGAAAGTGACGTGCGCAATGTTTTTGTGCGCACGCACGGTTGATACATGAGGCCCCTGGACTCTTCAAACCAGGACTATATTATTCTAGACCAGGGGTCTGCAACCTACGACTCTGGAGCCACATGCGGCTCTTTGGCCCCTCCGCATTGGCTCTTGCAAGTTTTGACCAAAATTAACATAAACTGAATTTTATAGGATGTTATACTGTACCCAAAACAAACAAAAACAGTAGTTTTAGCAGTTTTCCTGTAATTTAATTTGCAAATATGTGGATACTAGTACGTACATAGAATAAATTATACTCGCTTTAACTTCATGCTTTATTTCTTCTAGGATACTCACTTTCTCCACAATAAAAAAAAATGCATGAGCCTAAACAGTTCATTGTTTTAGATTTATAAATATTGGCAAAATAATGTTTTTTTTTTTTTTTTTTTTTTACAAGAATCCAGTCTTCTCTGATAGACTTGCAACCTGGATACTGGCACCAATGACCCCCTACAACCTGAAAAGTAAGAAGCGAGTAAAGATAACGGATGGATGGATGGATGGAATGCCATTTTTTCTTTTGTCTCAAAAATAAATGTTAACAACCATTGGATGTTTTTAGTTTTATAATTTCACGCCTACTGGCCAGAAACGTAAAGTGGCCCATGGGCCACCAGTTGAAAATGACAATTGTAGCAGGTTTTGCGGCTCTGGACATGTTTAATTTAGTGAACGGAAGGGACAGAAATGGCTCTTTTGATCCTAAAGGTTGCAGACCCCTGTTCTAGACTAATAGAAGAATATTTAAAACTAAGTTTGAGCTTTGTGAAACCTTTTTCTGATTTGTGAAACTTCAACAAAGTTTGTTTTTCATCACTTTTTAAACCACTGGACCATATTAGATCTGGTCCAGCTCAGAAACCACAACACCTGGACTCTTCAAAAAACGTTTGTCAACTTGAAGCAAAGTTGACACCCACACGTCATGTTTTGAAGCTTTTTCTAAGTCATCTTTAATAGGCATGTAACGGTTGTAATGGGTGTACCGAACCGTTTCGGTACACCACGTTCGGTTCGGTCCAACTGCGTACCGTTTCGGTTATTTTTTCACTCATTAAACGTTCTTAACAGGGGAATATATGCACCGCGGAACAAAATTTCCTGGGCGCGTTTCAGCACGGAGCTATTTTCGCGTGGCACGCGCAGCATTTAGCCGTTAGCATCTCGTGCGGTCTCCTGTTTTTGAACGTTATAACTTTCTTGTTAAAAGACGAGCGCACACGCAGCTTGAGTGGACTTTGTTTCATGAAGACTCGCAGCAGCTGAGTGCGTGACGCAGCAGCAACACGTCACGTGAACGCGCTGGAAACTATGTCATCCGAACGTGAACGAAGAGCTGTATTAAAACTACTTCATCCGAACGTGAACAGCAGCTGTATTAAAACTACTACTTCATCAGGTAATCAGAGCGGTCCAGAGCAATAACACAAGCTGTATGAGTTTTTAAATCTCTGAATCTGTCTGAACGTTGTTATATGCGCAGGCTTTAAAGTTGCTGAGCATCGCTATGAGACATTCATCACGTCAACACTTCAAAAAGTTCAGCTCTTTATGAAAAAACTAACTGATGTTGTCAACAACAAGCCCTGGACCAGATTAAAGCCCTGCCTGCCATGATGATGAAGAGTGAGAGATTCAATTGTTCAAGAGTAGGGATGGGAATTGATAAGAAATTATCAATATCAATGCCGTTATCGATGTCCTTTATCGATTCAATTCCTTATCAATTCTGTTATCAATTCTCATTTGGTTAAAAAAATATAGTAAACCATTTGAATAATAAACGAATAATATAGGATAGAGTTTCCGGAAAGGCCTTGGTTGGCTGCATTTTCCTTTTGCAGTTAGAACTTGGCAGTCACTTTTAGTTGTGTTGGTGACGTTGTGGTTCACTTTCTACTTTTCTTGTAGGACACATACTTCTTAGGTAGACTTTAGTTGGGTTATTTTTATTTATTTATTTATTTTGTCCTGTTTATCTCCTGTCCACGCTCCAGCTCAGTAGGTGGCGGTAATGCACCTTAAGTTGTTTGCCAACCGCCATTAAACTCCACCTAGAAGAAGAAGAAGAACTCGGTGCTAACGTTTATGCTAGCTGTTTGTGCTGGGGTTACTTGGATAAATCCGCAGAGTTTCCCGCTGTTTCAAGCCAAATTAACGCGGCCGGAGGATTCTATTGTGTGTTTTGTGTCGACCACTCGACGGTGAGTCGTTAATTTTATGTATTTTGGGTTCATTTCGCCAATTTTACTCTTCAAAATGGCGGCCGCCATTTTGAAGAGGGCAACTGGTGAAATAATGTTTTTAATCCAGCAGATTTGACCATTTGAACCGGTTAAACTCAGAAAAACCTTGTGCTATAAAGTCACTGACTTTATAGCACAAGGTTTTTCTGAGCTTAACCGGTTCAATTGGTCAAATCTGTTGGATTTAAAAAAGTATTTCTCCATCTGCCCTCTTCAAAATGGCGGTTAGCGTGTTAGCAGAACCGATAAGCTGAATCGTTAAGACACGCAACCTACAATTCCATGGAATTGGACTTTTAAGAACCGGTTCTCGGTTCCCATCCCTATTCAAGAGGTATTGTTTTATTATCTAAATAATCTTTTTTTTAAAATCATAATCTTATTAACTTGTTTTTTTAAATCTCTTTTGTTTTTTATTTCCAGTCTGTGACAGAGGTAAATTCACCTGCAGCTAAGTGACGACTGAACTGAACTCTGAACTGTCCCACCAAGAAGAAGTTGTGAGTTCAGTAATGAGGACAAATACAGCTACACTAGTGCTACTGAACAAAAACTTGATTAGTTAGATTGTAAACAGTCTGTTGCTGCTTATTGTTCTGGTTCTGACTGTTATTGCATTTATTAAAGGGGACCACACATGCAAAATTCACTTTTTAATGTTTTTTTACTAAACTTTGGGTATTTACTTCATAAAAAAACAGTCCTTGTGCCAAAAAAATGCACCCAGTGGTTTATTTACTCTAAGTAGATTTATTTATTTTTGATAAATACACCAGGATTCACACTTCCTGCATTTATTGACGTCACAAGCCGCCAGCCAATCAGATCAAACCTGAGTCCAGCCCCTCACCTAGCAACCCCTGGTTAGGCTCAACCCACTTCTGTATTAAACACATGACTGTTGTTTTTCATGATTTCATCTCATCTTTTGTTTATATGTTCTTAATTTCATGTGTACAGCACTTTGTTGCAGCTGTGTTTTTTTAAATGGCTTTATAAATAAAGTATAATTGTTATTTTTATGTTTTAGTTCAATTTTTAGTGTATTTGCGATCGCTGCCAACGCGCAGCCGGCAAAAATTAAACGAGCGGACCACAGGCGGAAGGACCGGGTTCGACGGGACCCTCTTCCGGCGCGATGGAGCGGAGCTTCAACTGTACAGCCTTGCAGCAGCCTCGCAGCAGGCTCGCAGCAAGAGGACCTTCTCCTTACAGATTAATTTACGGGAGACACTTGGTGAACTTTGTGTTGTCTTCACTGGAACAGCGATAACTCCCAAAATCTCATCGCGTGCAACGAGCGGAGCTGGCGAAAACCGGAAGAGGAACAAGCTAACATTAGCTTCGGATTCGGGTGGTCTAATGCTAAAAGGAGCAGCAAACTGCGGCGCGCTCAGACGGGTTTCGGTAAGTTATCTTAAGCTAACACTAACAGTAAGTCAAATGAGTAATAAAAAAAGAGCTAATTTTAAAACAACAACACATTACAGATACTGGCTGTTACAGAGGGCGTGAACAGATCGTTGAAGGGCGTGGACTTCAAGAAACCGGTCGTTCAAAACGAAAGTTAAAAATGGCAGAATTAAAAAGGGTATAATTGATTATCTAATAATTATTTTGTGCATTAAATTGAAGGAATAGGGTCTGGATATCCCACAGAAATACCATAAAAATTTAAAAAATACATCTGAGGTCCCCTTTAAGATTTTTATTATTGTTCATATAGTTTATTTATTGTAGAGTGCTGTTTATTTAAAATATCATCAAAATGGGTCACTTTTATTTATTACTACAATACAATACAAACATAATTATTTTTGGCATATTTTCAAAATAAACATTTTGTAAGTCTTTATTTTGTAAAAAAAAAAAAAAAAAAATATATATTTGTGCCGAAAATAAACCGAACCGAGCTCTCCTTGTAGTTGAACCGAACCGAAATGTGATTTTAGCGTACCGTTACACCCCTAATCTTTAACTCCTGGTCTTCTTTTGATTGCTAAATGTAAGATGTATAGGAGATTGTCAATTGTGCACGTATTCGTCATGGTTATTGTTTCATTTCCAATCTTTCCTTCCCCTCCCCAGTTTGGACAGCATCCTTTAAGTGTTTGAGTTATTTTAACTTTCTTGGTTGGAGGGGCGGCCGCATGTCTTGGACACTCGGGTGAAGAGAGGGGCGGAGCTGTCAACTGACCACTACCTGGTGGTGAGTTGGCTCCGATGGTGGGGGAGGATGCCGGTCAGACCTGGCAGACCCAAACGTATTGTGAGGGTCTGCTGGGAACGTCTGGCAGAGTCTCCCGTAAGACGGAGCTTTAACTCCCACCTCCGGGAGAGCTTTGAACACGTTCCGAGGGAGGCGGGGGACATGGAGTCCGAGTGGGCCGTGTTCCGCGCCTCTATTGTCGAGGCAGCTTATCGGAGCTGTGGCCGCAAGGTTGTTGGTGCTTGTCGTGGTGGCAACCCTCGAACCCGGTGGTGGACACCGGCAGTGAGGGATGCTGTCAGGCTGAAGAAGGAGTCCTATTGGGCCTTTTTGGCTTGTGGGACCCCAGAAGCAGCTGATAGGTACCGGCAGTCCAAGCGGCATGCGGCTCGGGTGGTTGCTGAGGCAAAAACTCGGGCGTGGGAGGAGTTCGGAGAGGCCATGGAGAATGACTTCCGTACGGCTTCGAGGCGATTCTGGTCCACCATCCGGCGTCTCAGGGGGGGAAAGAGGTACGCGACCAACACCATTTATGGTGGG
>JBBPBX010006818.1:0-25698 GCA_038048925.1 Garcialebias charrua
TGTAAATGAGTCCCCGTGGCTCAACGAGCCTAGCCTGTATAAATAAAGGTTGAATGAATGAATGAATGAATAGGGGTGCAGAAAAAAATGATTCATTAAAGGATCTAGATTCCTAGTCCTGGTGATTCTGAATAGATTCTAAAGGCACATAAATTGATTTAAAAATAGGTTTGTTTTATTTTTTTCCTGCTCTTACTCCCGACGTACTGCATATTGCATTACGTGTCCACCGTCTCCGTAGAATATGGCCTTGTAGGCCACCATTCAGAAAACTAGTTAGCCAGCTCCCTTTATCTGAATGGGATCCGTTAGCATGGAGTGGGAGGACAGCACGATTCAACCCACTTCTTCGTTGTTAAAAGTCAATGTAAAATCATTTAAGATTCTACGTTTCTGGGATGACAGAGCTTGACAAAGGCACGGTTGTTTGCAAGAAGTCTAAAATAAAAATGTGGTACTGTAGTTTGGAAATACGACAAAAGTACGAAAGGAAGATGAAAAGCGAAGCAGCAGACCAGTGAACTCTGCAACAAACTTCCAGCTAATTCCTCAAGAGCCGTGAAGATTTCCCATTCCATCGCTTGCTATATCACAAGGATTTATGAGCATACAGCTCAGTCGAAGGGTTTAGGTTTATTTTTAATACGCTGGACCCAAGGTGGCAGCACAGTGACGCAACTGGCAGAGCTGCTGCCTCTCAGCAAGCAGGTTGATCTGGTTCAAATCCCGGTCCGGGGGGCTTTCTGGGTGGAGATTGCATGTTCTCTTCGTGCATGTGTGGGTTTTCTCCAGGTACTCCAGTTTCCTCCCACAGACTAAAAACATGCATGTTAGGCTGATTGGTAACTCTAAATTGTCTCTAGGTGAGCGTGAGAGAGTGAATGTTTGTTTGTCTCGTTTGTTTCTATTGCCTCTTATCAACAGGTCCTGTTCGCGCTCGTTCGGGCTCGTTCGTAACTAGTTAACAACTAGTTATGGGGTGTACCCACAGGGTCCTGTTCACGTGAAACCGGTCCTATTTTGGTGCCTGCTTCACTCAGGTACAAAGGTCCGGTTCCTCTAGGGTCCAGTTATGACATCAGCACAGCGTGTTCACTGATTGGTCAGGGGGCGTATTCCTAGGTCGGAGGGCGGAGATTCAGTCTTCTCCAGTAGGTGGCGTATGCACCTGAACGTTGTTTGCAATCCGCCAAGAAGAAGAAGAAGAAGAAGAGTCGGTCTTCCAGGAAATGCAAACTGCCCAGCCAACAATATATACAGTATACATATATGTGTATATATACACACACGTATATATATATATATATATATATATACTGTATATGAACATTTGTCTGTGGCTGAAAAAGCCACAGACAAAGCAGAATGTTCAAAAAAGAAACAAGCTCATCCACTTTGGTTGTGTGTTCTTTTCCAGCTCTTCTTCTAATGTGTGTGTTAGTGGTTAATAAAGAGCTTAATGTATCACTAGCGCCACCAGCTGGTTAGAAGCGTTGATATTAATGATCCACCCACTGCAGGAGAATTACCCGCCCACTGCAGGAGAACTTCACGCCCACTAAAGGGGTCCTAAGCGTGCAGTGGATACAGAAATAAACCGGTCCCATAGGAACTGGCCCAAACTAGCCACAATGGGACCTTACAGGAACCAGACCTGTTGATAAGAGGCATAAGTGTCCCTCTGAAGGACTGGAGATCTGTCCAGGGTGTCCCCCGCCTCTCGCACAATGATAGCTGGACATGGGCACCAGTGACCCCTGTGATCCAAAAATCAATCAATCAATCAGTCAACTTTATTTCTATAGCACATTTTAAAAACCACAAGAGTAGCCAAAGTGCCAAACAATAAGACAAAAAGACAAATTAATTAAGGCAATAAAAACATACAAAGCATACACAAAAAAACATAAAAAAACATTTACACATACCAGTTTCATGGCAGGTGTGTTAAGATGCCATAAAAGATAAGATCACATGTTAGAAGCCAAAGAATAAAAGTGTGTTTTTAAAAGAGATTTAAAAACAGGAAGAGAGGAGGCCTGTCTGACACTCAAGGACACAAAAAGGAAGAAGCGAGTAAAGATGATGGATGGATGGATGGATGGATGGATGGATGGATGGATGGATGGACCCAACAGACATTATTCCTTCATGTAGCTTTAAAGCTGCGCCACAACTCCACCGTGAAACAAAAATAAAGTGGGAGAAGCTCTGATTACGGTAATGCACCAGCTGCAGCTCAAAGGGTAACTGTTTTTCTCATATTATACTTAAACTTATGTAGACAAGTTATACAAAAAACTCGATGTAATTTGTATTTTTAACAGGTTGAAGAGAGGCCAGATGAGACACATCATCTGGATCCAGTTCTAAATTATACAATTTAGATGGTTTACAAATTACATACAGTTCAGAAGCGAGTTTTTACAGGTTTGCACAGGTTTTGAAATTTTGTCAAAGATTTACCAAATATGAATTAGTATGGTTAAGACTGTGAAGGCTGTTTATTTCATATTAGTTTTGAAAATATAGCAATTGTTAGAGCAATATGGTTAAAAAAAACTGTGAAGTCTGTATTGTATTTTATGTTGAGTTAAATCTTAATGTACTATGGTAGGCTGAAGTATTTGTTTACTTTTGTATTTATATATAAAAGGAAGAAACGTGTAAAGATAATGGATGGATGGATGGATGGATGGATGGATGGATGGATGGATGGATGAATTATTTGTCTGTGATGGACTTGCAACCTGTCCAGGTGCCCCCCGCCTCTCGCACAGTGATGGCTGACATGGACACCAGTGATGCCTGTGACTCGAAAAAGAAGAAGTGGGTAAAGATAATGGATGATGTATGGATGAATTATTTGTTCCTAGATTTTTATTTTTATTTTAGAAAAATCCAGGCAGCTAAGCTAACCTAATACTTCTTCTTCCGGCACTCGGCAAGGCAGGTCGCATATCTTTCTGCTCTTCCCTCCCTAAGTTTTTCCTACTCCCTGCTTGCTTTTCGTCTCGTCTGCGACCCTTCAGCGCTCACTCGAACCAATATGGAATTAATCAATTGGGCTGTTTCTTCAATGGATAAGATTTTTTCCACGAAGCGGACCGTGTCAGGAGAAGCTGTCTGTCCCTCCGACACACACGCGGCTGGATACGTGCTGGACTCGTGGGGTCAGTGGCAGCCCATGTGTCTGTCCGTTCTGAGTGTCGAAGACGTGGAGGATTTGTGGATTATTGGATTATTGGTAGCAACTGCTCTGTTTTTTGGCGTAACCGGAGTTGTTTGTTATCGGAAGCTGAGGGAGGCTTCGGCGGCTATCAGAGCGCTGTCGGGACTGCCTGATCAGCAAAATTCTCTGAACCGGGTCGTGGGCTCCTCATCCCAGCTGCTGTATGAGCTCAATCGCACGATTGGTGCAGTGGTGGACCACCGTGCACCTGCTGTCCGTTTTGGGACTTGTTTGCAGCCACCCAGGATCGATCAAGGGACAGGTGGAAGCTCATGAAAGCGGGGCAGAGCAGAACCACATATTTGGATTTCTTTCGGCCATGAAACAGCACCCACAGACTTGGAGGCGGCAGTGGAAAAGAACACTGTGGTCTATTTGGATAACAAACGAAACATTATCTGGCTTCTGCACATGTCCTTGACAAGCGGGCTGTGGGAATCCATTCTCCTAGAGTGAGGAGTTGAAGAGCCCCCCCCCTCCCCCTCCCCAGAGATTTCTGTGAGGCTTCGGATAACACCCAGCTGCACACCTGCTGAACTTTGTGTTTGTCTGAAATTAATCATGGACACAATCTCCTTGCCTGCCGTATTTCCTTTGTTATTGTACCTAAATGTGCTCTGATATGGTTTTTACTGAATCACGCGGTGTCTTGAAGACAAAATGTGATTCATCTTTTTTTAATATCAATGCTGTGAATCCCAGTGTTTCTGCCTGTTTTTCCTGCTTTTGACCTTCATCTGGAGACAGATTGGGCCTGGCCGCGCTAAGAGCATATCAATGTGTTGAATAAACATGTCGTGTGTTGATAAAACATATCGTGTGTTGATAAAACATGTAATGTGCTTTGTTTTGCTGCAGCTTTTGCACTCATTTCTCTTCTGGATGCCTGCAACTACATACTTACGTTGTAATCGGTGAAAATTGATGCAATGTTAATAAAACTCCTTGATTCCCTTGATACAGATAATTTATGTTACAGAATTTTATGCACTCCAATATTTTTTTCCTATTTTTGGTATAGATATAAAATCATGCAAAAAGATCTGATACAGTAAGGAACCTAAAATTATTGTTTTAAATAAATGCTCTATTTGTTTACATTATTGTTTAATCTTTTCAGCTTGTCAGTTACCGGTACATAATTAGAATCAAATTCATGACCATCTCAACAGAAAAATCATATCTGAATAAAAATGTATTTTGAATCAAATTGTGACACCAAAAATGGGAATAAAATCAAATCGCCTAACAGTGAGAGATTTGCGCTCCTAACCTACCACTTAATATACATGAAGAGGTTTCAGCAAATCTCTAAAGCTTACTCCAAACAGACGTCAGTGAACCAGTGGACATATCTGAATGTGGGAGTTCTCTATTGGTAGCATTAAAAAAGCAAAGGAGACTTTAGACTTTGTGTTTATCTCTGTGAATCTTTAAAAAAGTGTGATAATGGACTGTCACTCTCTACCTTCTATGTAAGTCTTGATCAGAAAAATGCGCCAGACATTATAGCCAGATTGATTTATCATTTGATCTGCCACTAATTGCCTCTGCATCATGATAGGCAACAAGATGCACACAGTTCTAAAACACTTGCTTTTTAATGCTAAAACAAACACTGTCATTGCATTCTTGACTTTTGATTTTGCATGTGAAAAAAAAAAAACTTGCACCATCACAAATGTTAATGGATCACAGCTGACATCTTCTGCTTTTGCTGACTTGGTGAGTGAACGTGACATTAAACATATCAAAACAGTTTTATATCATCCCCTGGTGAAGAGATGCGTGGAACGTTTTAAAATGTTGCTAAAAGACGTTGCTCAGGCAGGCAAGCTACTCAACAACACTGGGATGCTGAAATTACAGAAAATGTTCACTGCTAATGAGCTTTTCCACATGCAACAATAATTGGTGAATCTCCTTCCAGCTTCCCAGAGAAAAAAAACCAATAACAAAACTGGACATTCTACCTCCATCTGTGGACAATGGACAGTACAGCCATCTCAGAACTAAAGTGGTTGATAGTGGGGGGTTAGTTCCAGTGTGAACATGTTTTTATGTGACTGTGTCTGCACTGATGACAAAATATTTCATGAACCAATGGAGGGATTGAAAGTACATCTACAAGTAAATAACTTGAGGACTCAAACCAATTAAAAATGGCCACCACAGCTCAGTAACCTTGACAAATACAAAAATAGCTATATTTCAGCCAATTTTACAAATGCTGGGCTAAGATTTGGTGTGGTGGTAGTTGAAGGTCATCCCAAATGTCTACTAAAAGTGCAAATAGTTCTGATAAGAACTTTTTAACAGCAATTCCATTAGCTATTGAAGTCCACTAACCTAACCTTTGGACAATGGACAGGACAACCATGTTAGAACCAAAGTGGTTGTACAACAAGCCAAAGGTGCACTTTAAACAAACAAAAAAGAAACTTAAACCACCAACTTCATTGTTGGAGCCATGGTCAGAGTTAACAAACATTTTCATGTGACAAAAGGATAAACCTGGCAGAGTGATTCTTTGTGAGTAGTAAACTGGCCTAAGTTCATTTACTCTCGATGATAGAAAATGATAGAATGCAGCATCGCTTTCACTCTGCTCACTGGGCTCAAATGAAANCACCAGCTTCGTACGTGAGCGAGGCGGAGCTCGCTACAAGATACGTGACGTCAACAAATCAATCACAGCGTATGCAGTGTATCACTCATGCATTCATGGTGAATGTAGTTTTCTTAACTTCGACCAATGAAGTACCGGAAATGACGACAAAGTGGGTTGGTCGCAACGGCGTGCGTTCCCACTACAGCGAATCAGCGCTCGCCACGAGTGATTGACAGCTCACAGCTCTCGTTCATCCAATCACAGCTCATAAACAACGTGTAGGACACGTCTATGTAACGTTAGCTTAGCACGCAACTCTAGACTCTTAAACAACTCAAACGCTTTAAATAAACTTCCCAAAATTCTGAAACGTGGCAATCACAATTAAAACAGGCACGACTTAGCTACATTCAGTAACCCAGCACTTCAGCTGCAGAACAAACACGGACTCGCTCGGAGCCACTTCAAGGTCGGTTCCGGTCCACTTTTCAATGGAGCAGGAAACGGGTCTGACAGAACCCAGTCGACACGTTCTAACAGTACAGGTAACCCCCGACCTACGACCCCATCGACCTGCGAACCACGGGACTTACGAACATATCATATTTAATAAAAATATGAATTAAAAAAAAAAAAAAAAATTTTTTTTTTTTTTTTTTGTGTTTAAATGTTCTTAATTTCATGTGTACATCACTTTGTTGCAGCTCTGGTTGTTTTAAAGGCTTTATAAATAATAATTATGATAAAAAAGATCATTTCTGATCATTTTTGAGCAATTTTTGAGCAATTTTGGGAAACAGGAAGTAGGTCTTCAGTTTACACGGTCACAAATTAATGTAGAACACCGGACGCTATTTAAGGTTCAGTCACTGGGGTCTCCGGTCACAAATTAATGTAGAACACCGGCGGACGCCATCTTAGGTTAGCTGCCGAGAGCTGGACGAAGACTGGTGACCAGGATGGCTTCATATGGATTAATTACTAGCTGGAAACGTCTCTGTGAACTTTGTGGATGTCTCAAGCAGCGGATTTATCGCCGATCGTGCCAGGCCGCCGTGCGAACACCTCCGGCCGGCCTGGCTACACCTCCGGCCTGGCTAGCTCCAGAGCTAACACTGGAGCTAACACGGGAGCCGGCCTTTTGAACACTGGTGACCAGGATCGCATCATGTGGATTAATTACTAGCTGGAATAGCTCTGTGGACGTCTCAGGCTGGAGCAGCGGCTGGAGCAGCAGAAGCTGCAGATTGATCGCGCCGCCGCTCCAACACTAGCTCATGGCTTGGCTAGCAGAAGCTAGCCAGCTAGCTAACACAGGCCTGGAGCAGCTGCGGTGGCTTGCCGGCCCCCGCGCTGCTCGGCCCGACAACAATCAACGCATGGCAACCTAAGATGTCGGCTTTGACCATCTCAAAGTAAGAAAATATATTTTTATTTATTCTGTAAATGTGAATAGCAATGTTTAACATTACAGTACACTACTTTACATGCTTAAATGTGTGCGCGCGCTCCGTTAGCATGATAAATAAAGGTTGAATGAATGAATGAATGAATAATTTTTTTTTTTAAATATAATTTTCACCCCCTACCTACGAACGGATCGAGCTGCGAACCGTTCTTAGGTCCCTAATTCGTTCGTAAATCGGGGGTTTGCTGTAATATGCTTTTTCGACCTGCTCTAACTTGCAAAAATACCACACACAGCAATCTTGTAGATGTTAAAGTAGCTTTCAGGCTTTTGACTCGGCGGTCAAACAAAGCTTTGTACAGGAGTCTGTGTGAACTGGACCGAACAGGACCAGTACCCCCACAGACCACGGGCTTGACAAAAACCTCACCTAAAAGCTTCCAACAGCGTGTTAAGGAGTTGAACAATAACAATCTCTCAGCTTCAAATGATAAAAACAATGCAGAATCTGCCTGTCTTGAACACCTCAGCCAAAAATTATCACCTTCAGAGACCAAAAATTGGAATAATCATGCCAACATAACGTTTCAAGTTCATGAGAGATCACAGATATATCAATAAACTTTCAGAACCACGTACGAGGGCCACCAGATGTAAGAATTATGAGGAGGTCAACATTAATACTGACCTCTTTACCTTAATTAATTTACTTATTCAGATTGAATAAGTAAATTAATTAAGGTAAAGAGGTCAGTATTAATATTGACCTCCTTTTAACCCCTTACATCTGGTGGCCCGTACGGGGAACGAACCAGTGAACTTGCCTTATCAGGCCCAAGGTTACAGCCAGAGCAGAGAGAGATTTGTTTAGGGAAAGGCACAGCAAGCTGGAGCCCTTTCATGAAAAACAACGGGTTACTGTCCTCTGAGTTTCTAAACAAAACCGTCCGGTCTCTGTGACCCGAGATTGCACCTTTGACACAGCAGTGAACACAGTTTAACTCTCACAGAATAACACAGCTTAAAAGCACACATCATGAAAATGACAAAAGTTATTCTTTTGATCACATCAGCCTAAAATCAAAGATAGAAATAGTCTCTTATTGGTGACTATGTTATCAGATTATAGCTAAATGAATGATTTTGTAGTAAATGTCTTGCTTTACTGAGAGGTCAGTAAAGGTCATCACTGGACAGTTCAAAAACCTTAATTTGACCCTGGGTAGGTCCACTACAGTACCAACAAGTTACCTAACTGGTATATACAGACTACCTACACGTTAACTTCATGGTACCAACAGGGTACCTAACTGGTACATACAGACTACCTACACGTTAACTTCATGGTACCAACAGGGTACCTAACTGGTACATACTACCTACACGTTAACTTCATGGTACCAACAGGGTACCTAACTGGTACATGCAGACTACCTACATGCTCCAGTATTTTCATGGTACGAACAGGGTACCTAACTGGTACATGCAGACTACCTACACGTTAACTTCATGGTACCAACAGGGTACCTAACTGGTACATGCAGACTACCTACACGTTAACTTCATGGTACCAACAGGGTACCTAACTGGTACATGCAGACTACCTACACGTTAACTTCATGGTACCAACAGGGTACCTAACTGGTACATACTACCTACACGTTAACTTCATGGTACCAACAGGGTACCTAACTGGTACATGCAGACTACCTACATGCTCCAGTATTTTCATGGTACGAACAGGGTACCTAACTGGTACATACAGACTACCTACACGTTAACTTCATGGTACCAACAGGGTACCTAACTGGTACATACTACCTACACGTTAACTTCATGGTACCAACAGGGTACCTAACTGGTACAGACTACCTACATGCTCCAGTATTTTCATGGTACGAACAGGGTACCTAACTGGTACATGCAGACTACCTACACGTTAACTTCATGGTACCAACAGGGTACCTAACTGGTACATGCAGACTACCTACATGCTATTTTCATGGTACCAACAGGGTACCTAACTGGTACATACAGACTACCTACACGTTAACTTCATGGTACCAACAGGGTACCTAACTGGTAAATACAGACTACCTACATGTTAACTTCATGGTACCAACACGGTACCTAGCTGGTACATACAGACTACCTACATGTTAACTTCATGGTGCCAACACGGTACCTAACTGGTACATACAGACTACCTACACAATAACTTCATGGTAACAACAGGGTACCTAACTGGTACATACAGACTACCTACATGTTCATGGTACCAACACGGTACCTAACTGGTACATACAGACTACCTACACATTAACTTCATGGTACCAACAGGGTACCTAACTGGTACATGCAGACTACCTACACGTTAACTTCATGGTGCCAACAGGGTACCTAACTGGTGCATACAGACTACACGTTAACTTCATGGTACCAACAGGGTACCTAACTGGTGCATACAGACTACCTACACAATAACTTCATGGTACCAACAGGGTACCTAACTGGCACATACAAACTACCTACATGTTAACTTCATGGTACCAACAGGGTACATAACTGGTACATGCATACTACCTACATGTTAACTTCATGGTACCAACAGGGTGCCTAACTGGTACATGCAGACTACCTACACGTTAACTTCATGGTACCAACAGGGTACCTAACTGGTAAATACAGACTACCTACATGTTAACTTCATGGTACCAACACGGTACCTAGCTGGTACATACAGACTACCTACATGTTAACTTCATGGTGCCAACACGGTACCTAACTGGTACATACAGACTACCTACACAATAACTTCATGGTAACAACAGGGTACCTAACTGGTACATACAGACTACCTACATGTTCATGGTACCAACACGGTACCTAACTGGTACATACAGACTACCTACACGTTAACTTCATGGTACCAACAGGATACCTACTTAGTACATACAAGGTCCAAACAGTGTACCTCTGAGGACTGAATTGTACTATGAAGTAATCTATACTATCCTGTACAGGTAGTCCTCGACTTACGACGGAGATCCGTTCCTAAGCGGCGGCGTGAACCGAATTTCGACGTAAGTCAGAATATACGTACAAACTGCACCATATACATACAGTACTGCATTTTACTAAGCACTTAGCCTATCCTAACACAGTACCCTACATAATTATCAAAAAAACACATACATTTCAGAGCCATAATGAAGGGGTGGGGGGGAGTTAATTTCCTACTGAGATGCTGGTGAAGCCGTTTTCCTCCGTCCCTCCATATTCTCTATTGCGTTTACGTCGTAAAACCACCGTCCATAAAACAGATACTTTTCTACAGCTGCTGCCTGTTTCTGCCGGTCCAGCTTGGTCCAACAAGTTTTGTTTTGTTTTTTGAATGTCCAGAGGACCAGACTTAGCTTTTTTTAGAGTGTACAGTGCAGTATTTCTCCGCCGCTACGTTTACTACGTAAAACCGGAAACTGCGTAACTCGGCTTTTCAAAATACAGTAAATGTTCAAAATCATTTTAATTTTTAAATTTTTTAATGGGAGATGCGTCGTAACCGCGAAACGTCGTAACTCGAGACCGTCGTAAGTCGAGGACTACCTGTACTTACAAATTACTAATGAGGGTCCTTCCAGTGTTCCTACTGGGGTAACTGGGCTGTTGTACCTTTGGGGTGCAATCCGGGTTTCTTACAGGGTACAGGATACCCTTGTACAAAGGTACTTACTGGTAGATATTCTTGAGTACCGGTAGAAGTCCTAGTCACACTTTGATTTAATCATGAATCTCATCTGTGGTTCAGCTAAAAAAAAAAAATCACTGTAATGCAACTTGATTTTTAACATGTGCTGCTGATCTCATGCTGCTGATTATTTCATGCTGCTGTACTCATTCATTCGTACTTGTTTATTTTTACACTTGATATTTTTGCTGTTGCTGGATGTAACTGGGACCCTGTGTACGCAATTTCATTCCACCTCATGTACACGTGTGATGCGAATGACTTTAAAGAACCTTGACCTTGACCTCAGTTCAGAGACCAGAACCACCTCAGCGGTTAGACATGATGATGACGTTGGGTCGGCGCTGCTCAGTCATCAGCTCCTGGAAGCATCCCTCTCTCTCTCTCTCTCTCTCCTCGTGCGGTCTCCATCCATCACCCGCAGCTGGCAGGCTCCTCGGTGACGCCGTGTTTATGCAAGTTAAAGAGGTTTTCTGCGGCCCGCCTGGTTGATGTATGGGCCCGGTGCTGGTACCAGATGAAGTGTGAAGCAGGAGAGGGCTGAATGGATGCAGCTCTCTGGGAGAACCTGTCGATATCCCTGTTCAGAACAAACCAGTTGGGGCTGACGCTGGAAGATTTAAAATATTTTTCAGAGACAAAAATTCCCGTTGGACGGAGAGAAAATGTTCATCACTGATGCTTCAAACCCAAAGAACAGCAGCAGAACCGGGCTTTTAATAACATGTGGGTTTGGCTCTGGGTCGAGAACAGGGGTGCACACACTTTTTCCACATGCGAGCTACTTTTAAAATGATCAAGTCAAAGTGATCTACCTACTACAGTATAAAAATACAAAACATATATAAACATATTAAGTATTCTTTATTTGTACAATACATGGTGATGTACCATGCATAATTACAAAGTACATGAACCTATATTGCGCAACATTTGACAGGCTCCCTCACTGTCCATTTTTAAAACCCGTTTAAAAACGCATTGGCCTTCAACCCAACTGAGACTTGATTTTACTTCATTTTTATTGATTTTATCTGTTTAACTTGTCATTTTATTGTATTTTAAAGGGAAGTTTTAGTTCACTGTGTATTAGTTTGGTGGTTCTGTTTTTATGCTTTTTTAATCTTGTTTGTAGCTAGTGTCCTGTGCTTTGTTTCAGCTGTGGCTGTGTTAAAGCGCTTTACAAATAAAGTTGATGATGATGATGATGATGAACATATCTCTGTAGATGTTTTGTCATTAACTTACTCTGATGACTTGCACTGGAATCAGCCAGGGATGCATAGTTTGGACAGTGCTCAGCCTCAAGCGCACTTCCAGATGATCATCAGTCGTGATGGAACAGTACTTGGACTTAATAATCGTCACGTGGGAAAAGGCCGACTCACATAAATAAATGGAACTGAATAATACAGTCAAGGAGGCAACACATTTCCTCGTTGGGGTACTTTTCCTCTGTGAGTAAATTTCATGACTGTCCATAAGCCCTGGCCTTAAGATGAATGTCAGCTTGTAGTGTCAAAATCATCCTCCACTCCAGATATCGGTAAACACCACCCGAATAAAAACGCACAACTGGACTGGGTCACTCACATCTAGACTCTTCAAAAAACAAACAAACAAAAAATACACTCGCAGTCCTTCCAAAGTTGCTGGGTCAAATCCTCGGCCATGGTTTCACAGTGCCTTGTACTTGATACCTGGAGAGCTTTGATCCAAGATCATATTTATGTTTTGTTTTTAAAGCCTCGGAACGAGTCAGCTGCTTCAACAAATGACTCTTTTACCATCTCTCCATCTTGGACGGTTTTCAAGCGTCTCACTCGGAATGATGCTTCGGTAGCTGCCTTTGCTTTTGTGGTCGGCTGTAAGAAAAAAAGGTCGCTGTCCGTATAGCTGGGCTTTTAGTTCCTTCGCCTTTTTTGTTTCTCAGCTCACTTTTCAGAAGGAAGTCAGTGTCGTAGCTTTTATGAACAGTCCAAAAATGCCGCTCCACATTTCCCTTCTTCGTAATAAAAATGGTAGACTGGCAGGTGAGGCAAACGCACTTCGAATATGACATTGTGAAAATAAGTTATCCCCCCATTTCGTGTGGAAACCGTAGGTTTGTTGCTTCTTACTTGGTCCAGCTCAACTCATTTTATACCCTTTCTTGATTTTAGAAGAAATAAACTGGAGGCTAACTAGGCAACTCGGTAGCTTGCTGGTTTTTGGTGCGGTTGTATGCTCATGCGTGGTGACCCACGTGTCAGAAAAGGCCAGGTGTATCTCATTGGCTGCCCTGTATGTCAATCAAATGACAAATTTCATAGTGAGGATGGATGATAGACTGACGTCTATTTTCTTAATGCCATGCGATCTACCCATAATATCTTTGAGATCTACTGGTCGCTCTCGATCGATGTATTGGGCACCCATGGAAGCTGTTTATAATTTATTATTCATGAGTGTTGTAGTCCATCCATCCATACATCCATACATACATACATCCATTCATCCTGTTTCAGACAGGTAAAGAACAGCTGTAAAGAATAGCTCTGATGTCAGAGTTTCTGTTGATACATTTTTTTCTGATAATTTATCATCCAGCTCCTTTTCTTTTGCTGCAGATGGAAGTTTTAAAAAATGGACTCCAACCTTCTGATTGTGTTTTAATAATTGATCAGATTTATTTTACCACCCCCCAGCTGAGATGTGATGTTTCTGATTGGAGCATCTGTCTTTTTTTTCTGCTGACAGCAGGATCAGTCAGAGGATCTGTCAAGTCCAAACGACTCTGCTGTCAGTCATCAGAACTTCCTGTCTGCTCTGCAGCCATGATGATGAACTGAGTGCTATTGTTTCTGTTGTGGTAAAATTTGATGAAACGGATCATTTAGAGCAAAAACAACCTGAAGCAGTCCTGTGTCTCTGGAGTTGATCTGAATTAGAACTGAGACTGGCGGTAGGCGGGTGGTGCAACAGTGTCTCCCCTGGGCTCCCTGCAGGGTTCTGGCTGCATGTACTGTCTGCAGTCAGCAGAGACCCTCCCCCCAGTAACCAGCCAATCAGCGTTCAGTATGCAAATGATCAAAGTCAGTCCTGATTAGACCGAGTTGGTCCTGGTTCAGTTCCTTTATGCTGAGCTCTGACGTTCATTAATTAAGTTCTTACTGAGAGAAGATTGACAAGGGGTGTGGCCTTGAATCAAACACAACAGTAATGAGAGGGGAGTGACAGGGGGTGTGGCCTTGAATCAAAGACAACAGTAATGAGAAGGGAGTGATGGGGGCGTGGCCTTGAACCAAAGACAACAGTAATGAGAGGGGAGTGATGGGGGCGTAGCCTTGAACCAAAGACAACAGTAATGAGAGGGGAGTGATGGGGGTGTGGCCTTGAATCAAACACAACAGTAATGAGAGGGGAGTTACAGGGGGCGTGGCCTTGAACCAAAGACAACAGTAATGAGAAGGGAGTGATGGGGGCGTGGCCTTGAACCAAAGACAACAGTAATAAGAGGGGAGTGATGGGGGTGTGGCCTTGAATCAAACACAACAGTAATGAGAGGGAAGTTACAGGGGGCGTGGCCTTGAATCAAAGACAACAGTAATGAGAGGGGAGTTACAGGGGGCGTGGCCTTGAATCAAACACAACAGTAATGAGAGGGGAGTGATGGGGCGTGGCCTTGAATCAAAGACAACAGTGATGAGAGGGGAGTGACAGGGGGCGTGGCCTTGAATCAAAGACAACAGTAATGAGAGGGGACTGACAGGGGGAGTGGCCTTGAATAAAAGACAATAATGAGAGGGGAGTGATGGGGGCGTGGCCTTGAATCAAAGGTGTCAGCCACACCAGCTGTTTGGCTCTTGGACTCGTGCACGCTCCGATCACAAAAACATCTGGGAGGCTGACCCCACGCTCTGTTTGGTTCTGGGTCACGAGTCCTGCAGACCCATGGGGTTCTGTTGGACCTGCTACATGTGGCATATTTCATGTTGCTCCCTTTTTTAATGAATCGCCACAAAGACATTAGGCGAGTAAGTCCACCTGGATCTGTCGGGGTCCGAGTTCAGCTGACAGGCAGTGAACCAGCAGAGATGCTGCTTGAAGCTGAACCTGAGTGACACGGAGGAAAAATGTTCCCGACTCAATGCACCTGACTGGATCGACTGTCCGGTCAAAGGTCTGGAGCCAATCGGACTTCCTCAGACCTCC
The DNA here is from genome assembly GCA_038048925.1 of Garcialebias charrua. Classification (NCBI taxonomy): domain Eukaryota; kingdom Metazoa; phylum Chordata; class Actinopteri; order Cyprinodontiformes; family Rivulidae; genus Garcialebias; species Garcialebias charrua. The sequence goes on from JBBPBX010006818.1 coordinate 15,194, forward strand.
AAAAAGGACCAGCTCTGACCACTCGCCTACTCAGCTTTTTAACGTCTTCTCTGTCATTTGACGTTCTGCTGCAGAACTCACTGCTCCTGACTGAGCTGCAGGGTTTGACCTGGTTCTGTTTGGGTTTCCCTCAAACAAGTGAAAACGCTGGTGGTGGCAGAAGATCAAAGGTTAAATATGGACCATGTTACGACCCGAGGGGTCAAGTAACAAATTGAGCGACACAAGACCAGGAATGAGGGTTAAAAAAAGTTTTTGTTTTAATTCTCTCCAGCTGCACCTCCCTGGCTGCGCCGCCTCCAGCAGGCCTGAAAAAAAAAGGAGAGTCCAAACCCTCAGCTTCCCCGTGTCCCTCTCAAAGTAATAAAATTAACAAAAAAAGTCGGACCAGGCCGAGTCCAGCTACAGGATGATAAATGAACAAAAAAACTCCAAGTCCAGCGGGTCGGTCGCTCATGCCTCCTGTCTTCAGCACCCAGGAAGAGCGCACCCAGCACACAACAACGACAGCAGGTCTCAGCTCCAGCTTCTCACAACGACGACAGCAGGTCTCAGCTCCAGCTTCTCACAACGACGACAGCAGGTCTCAGCTCCAGCTTCTCACAACAACGACAGCAGGTCTCAGCTCCAGCTTCTCACAATGACAGCAGGTCTCAGCTCCAGCTTCTCACAATGACAGCAGGTCTCAGCTCCAGCTTCTCACAACAACGACAGCAGGTCTCAGCTCCAGCTTCTCACAACGACAGCAGGTCTCAGCTCCAGCTTCTCACAACAGACAGCAGGTCTCAGCTCCAGCTTCTCACAACAACGACAGCAGGTCTCAGCTCCAGCTTCTCACAATGACAGCAGGTCTCAGCTCCAGCTTCTCACAACAGACAGCAGGTCTCAGCTCCAGCTTCTCACAACGACAGCAGGTCTCAGCTCCAGCTTCTCACAAAGACAGCAGGTCTCAGCTCCAGCTTCTCACAAAGACAGCAGGTCTCAGCTCCAGCTTCTCACAAAGACAGCAGGTCTCAGCTCCAGCTTCTCACAAAGACAGCAGGTCTCAGCTCCAGCTTCTCACAAAGACAGCAGGTCTCAGCTCCAGCTTCTCACAAAGACAGCAGGTCTCAGCTCCAGCTTCTCACAAAGACAGCAGGTCTCAACTCCAGCTTCTCACAATGACAGCAGGTCTCAGCTCCAGCTTCTCACAACAACGACGGCAGGTCTTAGCTCCAGCTTCTCACAACGATAGCAGGTCTCAGCTCCAGCTTCTCACAACAACGACAGCAGGTCACAGCTCCACCTTCTCACAACGACAACAGCAGGTCTCAGCTCCAGCTTCTCACAACAACAACAACAGGTCTCAGCTCCAGCTTCTCACAACAACAACAGCAGGTCACAGCTCCAGCTTCTCACAACAACGACAGCAGGTCTCAGCTCCAGTTTCTCACAACAACGACAGCAGGTCTCAGCTCCAGCTTGTCACAACAACGACAGCAGGTCACAGCTCCAGCTTCTCACGATGACAGCAGGTCTCAGCTCCAGCTTCTCACAACAACGACAGCAGGTCTCAGCTCCAGCTTCTCACAACAACGACAGCAGGTCTCAGCTCCAGCTTCTTACAACAACGACAGCAGGTCACAGCTTCTTCTTCGGCTTCTCACGGCTTACAACATCGGCTACTTTGTTCGGCTTCTTCACTCAGACTTCTTCATCATCATTCGGATCTTCTTAGGCTTCTTCTCACAACTTCTTCTGACCACGGCTCTCAGCTGCTGCTGCTTCGGACTTCTTCTCTCTCGGCTTCTGCTGCTTGGACCTGTTATGAGACGGGCCAATCACCCCACCTACAGCGTGCTTTAATTAACAGCTGCAGTTACAGACCAGCCCCTTTAAACTCCAGGACTTTGCACAGTTCAGGTTGTTGAACATCAGACGTCCTCCGTGTCCTTCAGAGACAGTTTCTGACGTCCACAGAAACATGGACCTCTCAGGCCGAGTGTCTTTGGGGACGCTTTGATTTAATTACATCTCACAGTGCAACTACAATTGATAACTTTTTTACGCTGGTGAAGATTCTCAGTCGTCCAGGACATGATAAAATCAAAAAGGCGTTCAATACAAGATCAACTGGACTTTATTTGTTGCAGAAAACGTTTTGACTCCTATCCAGGAGGCTTTTTCAATTCAATTCAATGAAACAAACTTTGAGAGTTTGTTTCATTGAATTGAATTGAAAAAGCCTCCTGGATAGGAGTCGAAACGTTTTCTGCAACAAATAAAGTCCAGTTGATCTTGTATTGAACACCTTTTTGATAACTTTTTAACAAATATCATAAATGGTGTTATGACAAGTGGTATTTTGATGACAGATATAAGTGATCACTTACCAATTTTCATAACTTATATAAATGCTGATATTGATAAGATAATTCCCAGAAATAAAAATAAATTAATAAACACATCAAAAAAGCATTAGATAGATTAAAAAAGACTTAGACAAACAGAATTGGGAAGGTGTTTATGTGGACGATGTAAATAAATCCTATGAAGAATTTATGAACATACTGGAAGTTTTGTACAATAAGAATTGTGTGCTAACAAAGAATAAACAAACAAAGAAAAAAGTTGATCCACCATGGATGACCAATGGATTGAGAAACGCATGCAAGAAAAAGAATAATCTGTATTCATGTTTCCTGAAATCTAGAACAAGTGATTCAGAATGTAAATATAAAAAGTATAAAAACAAATTAGTGGCGATTATTAGGAAACAAAAGATTAAATTATTACATGAAAAAAGAGGTGATATGAAGGCAACATGGCAAGTATTGAATGGTGTTTTGAATAAAAATAAGGTTGGTTGTGGTATTTCTAATTATTTCACTGAGAATAACCAAGAAATCCACGATGAAAATGAAATTGTCAATGGATTTAATAATTATTTTATTAATGTAGGATCAAACCTTGCAGAAAAAATACCAAAAGTAGATAGAAATGTGAGTCACTTAATAAATAGTCCTGTAAATAGTATGTTTCTGAGAGAAACGGACAATGAAGAAATAATGATGATGGTTAAAACTAGCCTGGCCCTCGCCTTCCTGCACAGCTCCGCTCAATTCTCATTTCCCTCCTTGTCTGAAGCGAAGTGAAGGACAGGGTTTGGTTTCAACCAGGCTAGGTTAAAACATTAACTAACAAAAGATCTAAAGACAGTGAAGATATGGACATGATGGTCGTAAAAGAAATAATAGGCCATGTTATAGAACCATTTACATATATTTGTAATTTGTCGTTCTCAACAGGAATTTTTCCAAACAGAATGAAGATAGCTAAAGTGGTTCCACTTTATAAGAATGGCGACAAATTTCAATACAACTACAGACCAATATCTCTGTTGCCACAGTTCTCTAAAATCTTGGAAAAACTGTTTGCATCCAGATTTGATCTCTTTCTTGAAAAACATAATATACTAAGTAATAGTCAATACGGGTTTAGATCAAAAAATTCAACTTTGTTGGCTTTAATGGAGTTAATGGAACACATTACCAAGGCAGTAGATCAAAAGCAATACTGTGTAAGTGTGTTTGTTGATCTAAAAAAGGCATTTGACACGATTGATCACACAATACTACTAGAAAAATTGAATAAATATGGCATCAGAGGACCGGCTCTGCAGTGGTTACATAGTTATTTACAGAATAGAAAACAATTTGTACAGATAAATGAAACAAGATCTAACCTTTGTGAGATATCATGTGGTGTACCGCAGGGATCTGTACTTGGTCCTAAGTTGTTTATATTGTATATTAATGATTTAATGGATGTTTCGTGTATTCTTCAATGTGTTCTTTTTGCCGATGACACAACATTCTTTTATTCTGGTAATAACCTGGAGCAAATGTTGGAATTAATGAAGAAGGAATTTATTAACATACAAAACTGGTTTAATTTAAATAAGTTATCACTAAATATTCAAAAAACAAATTATATGATTTTCAGTAATAAAAAGGTAACTACTGAAGTTCCTTTCAGCATCAACGGAGTTGAAATATGTAGAGTAAAATAAATTAAATTCTTGGGTGTAATTAGTGATGAGAGATTATCATGGAAGCAACACATAAATTACGTTAAAATTAAATTATCTAAATCCATTGGAGTACTATATAAGGTAAAGGACTTACTTGATGATAAATCTTTGTTTTTGCTGTATAGTACAATCATACTACCACATTTAATTTATTGTGTTGAAATTTGGGGTACAGCATGCAAAACTACAACGAAACCTATTTTTATTTTACAGAAAAGAGCTTTAAGGATAATAACTAGAACGCATTATCATCATCCATCTGGTGTGTTGTTTTATAAATTGAAGTTACTAGGATTTTATGATTTGGTGGAATATAATATTTTTTTACTATTATATAAAGCACAAAATAACACTCTACCTTCAAATATTCAAAAGCTTTTTGTAAAAAGGATAAGTAGTTATAATTTAAAGGGTAAAGATATTTTTGTTATACCACAATATAGAACAAGTTTAAAGGGTCGTTTTACTTTAATACATGGAATTGGTATTTGGAATAGATTGGACTATGATGTAAAGGTTGCACAGTCAATGTCTGTATTTAAGAAAATGATCAAGAATACATTGTTGAAAAACTATGTGTAAATGTTATATACTTAAAATCTCTCTAAATTGGTTATATAATTTATGAATTACAAATATGATTTATGGATAAATTTTGTTTGAAATGATTGTTTGAATGGAATTTTGTTTTTACAAAAAGGGGCAGATATTATAAGATTATTTTCTTCTTCTGCTTCCTTTCATTTTAAATTTGTTCTTTATTTTTCTGAATCTTTTGTAATTATCTTTTGTTCTTTTGTATTTTTTAAATTTGAAATGAATAAATAAATAAAATAAACTAAACTAAGATGATAATAAAGATGATAATAATAATAATAATAATAAGATGATAATAAAGACAAAAGGTCAAAGCTTTGGGGCTCATGTCCTCATCTCTCATTCTGTCTCTTTCTCCTCTCCAAATAAAGACGGGGCGGAGGAGAGGCGGTTTTTTGGCAGCAGGTTAATCAGTAGCTCGGTTCTGGACGCCTCAGATTGGTTTCCTTTGACACCTGCTGTCAGCTGATGGCAGCGAGGACCTCATCAGCTGGAGACACTGCCGCCGTGCAGCCTCTGTCCCACACAGTCCATTGTCCCTCCTGTGCTGATGATGAGGCCTTTGAGCGGTGAGTCGACCTCGATGGGCTTCGATAAACCGCCCAGCTTCTTTCTTTCTCTCTGCTTCCTCCACTTTATCTCAGAAACACTCAAATAATGGAGTATTTGTCACACGGGGCCTTTTTCCTGTTTGAAGTGAGAGAAAGCAGCGAGGGGCAGGTTTGTATTGTTGTCTTTGTTGGACGGTTCTGATGGACATTTCATTTGACAATCGATCGCAGTCCAGACAAACTGACCTGGCTGGGTCCAGTACTGGGACTCATGGATTTATACCAAAACTTTTTTATGGTTTTGTCGATTTGAAACGTTTAACTTTCTTCTTTTTTATGCATTTAAATCAAAGTTTCAAACTTTAGAGCAAATCAATGGGAAGTCCTGGTATCGGTGATGGTTCTACAGAAGACCTGTTTGAATCCAGGATAAGGATCGTCCCTCAGTCCATCAATGGTTGTGTTGTGGAGGTGAAATAACATTTTTTTATTAATGTATAAAGCACAAAACTACACACTACCTTCAAATATTCAAAAGCATTTTGTAAAAAGGAAAAGTTGTTATAATCACAAGGGAACAGACATTTTTTGTTAAACCACAGTACAGAACTTGTTTAAAGGGTTGGTTTACTTTAATATATGGAATAGGTTTATGGAATAGTTTGGAAAATGATGTCAAAAAAGCTAAGTCTATGTCTTCATTTAAGAAAATGACTAGGAAGAAATTCCTAAAAAGATATATATAAATGTTTAAATACTAAATGTACTATCAATCGGCAAATTGTTATGAGTTATTAATTTTGTTCATGGATAATCATTGTTTGAACTGATTGTTTGAATTGATTTTTGTTTAAAGAAGGGGCAGATATGTAAGAATATTATTCTTCTTCTGCTTCCTTTCATTTTAAATCAGTTTTTTTTCTCCATATACTTTGTAATTGTCTTTTTTGTGTTTTATATTTAAAATGAATAAAATAAATAAACAAATAGATAAATAAAACCCAGACCGTCTCTCCTGAAGTGTCCAGCTCCACCAGGGGAACCTCTTCAGCTTCAAACTCATCTCCTCCCTGATCACAACAGACCGGAACAACATCCTCATTACTGCTGAAGAGTGCCTGATCCAGCGGTTCATCTCCTGCTCTGTCCTTCCATCACTCAGAAATAAGATCCCCAGATCCCGGAGGTAGAGACTCTCCTGTATCATTTCAAAAGGGTCTGGATCTCCAGGCCCAATGATGCTAGATCACTGGATGTTCACCAGTTATCTTGTTCTTCACCAATCTGTGGTTCTAATGTTCTGGCTGACTGGACACACTGACTCAGGTCAAAGAAGGAGACGAGGAACAATAAGAGTAAGAATAAAATGTGAGGAAATCAAACACTGCGGGTGTGAAACCTCATCGTTCCGGAGCTTCATCCTCATTCAAAGATTCTGGAACGCTCTCCTCTGACTCGTTAAAGTCACGGTTCAAGTTCTCTGAGTCCAACTCGTGTTTTATTTACGGAGCGAAGCGAAAGGCAGCACGCTCCTGAACAGCTCCGTCAGCACCACCCTCCACCACAGGAACCTCTGCTTCCCCACAGAAACACTCATCAGACCCCGAAGGTTAGGAACAGACCCCCACCCCCCCACCACCACCACCTTCATCCTTATCAGTCCTGCAGAGTCAGGCTCAGAGATGAAGGAGCCACTGTCCTCTGTTATCAGGGATGGGGGTGAAGGTGGAGGAGGTGGTGGGGTTTACAGACAGTTGGGAAACAATTTGAGACAGATGCTGAAAATCTGATCGTTTGACTGGAGCCACAGAACCGAGCAGCGATGCCGGGTCACTTCCTGTATCTGTTGTATCAGTATCAGAACACTGAGTACATGTACATGGTACTGTTGTATCAGTATCAGAACACTGAGTACATGTACATGGTACTGTTGTATCAGTATCAGAACACTGAGTACATGTACATGGTACTGTTGTATCAGTATCAGAACACTGAGTACATGTACATGGTACTGTTGTATCAGTATCAGAACACTGAGTACATGTACACAGTACTGTACTGTACTGTTGTATCAGTATCAGAACACTGAGTACATGTACATGGTACTGTTGTATAAGTATCAGAACACTGAGTACATGAACACAGTATTGTACTGCAGGGACGGCTGATATAAGTGGGCTAGTAGGGCTAAGCCCTTCCTGGTATTCACAATAAAAAGGTTAAACATTATATAATTATAATATAATTATATAATTATAAACACTTTATAAATAACAACTTAAAAATAAACAGAATTTAAAAATAATGTGTCTTACTTAGTGAAATTTACAACAAAAACTGGTGCTAAACCATCTGGGAAGATCCCAGCGTCGTTCTGCAGGGCTAACTTTTCACAGCCCATTTTAATTCAATGTCTCTGTGGTTCAGAATGATTGACATGCGTCTCGCCACGCCCCCTCAGTTTGCGGCTCATTGGGGCTAATTCTGGTCAGCCCAGGACCAGAATGAATGAATGAATGAATGTGGGTGTGGTTTACTGTGTAGGTAGTGGTACCATGGCGAGCAAGATTAGCATGAACGAGGTGGATTATTTGATTTGTCACCCATTTTCCTTGATGTCTTTGGAGGAAAAACTGGAGGTGAAGAGGTTGGGACCAGACAGACCAAAGGATATTCAAATACAGCAAAAGGAAAAGCGGCAAAACCGGAGTTTTTCTGTGACCTGGTTCCAACGAAAGGAGTGGCTAACGGCAAGTGTAGCTAACAAATCTCTTTTCTGCTTTCCGTGTTTGTTGTTCGGAGGAGACACAGTTTTTCAGGACTTTTTCAGGCTGAAAAAGTCCTGAAAAACGAGGGAAAAGGAGTGTGGAGGAGTGTGATGCAGTTATGCAAAGCTGTTTGACTGGGAAAATAATAATCTTTTACAGTTGAAACCCTTAATGCAGGGCAATGTAAGTTGGATGAAAAAGGTTCTATTTAAGCTTGGCTTTTGGTATTCTTGGTGGTTGGTTGTTTTACGCTTGTCTTTGTGCTGAAAAAGGACATAATGTCAATTTACAGTGGGTTTTCTTTATTTCACATTGATGCCTCTGTTGTTGGAATCCAACCTGCAGCATTACATGTATGTGTACATTATACGTGTGTGTGTGTGTGTGTGTGTGTGTGTGTGTGTGTGTGTGTAAATTAGCCCACCCTAAAAATATCACCACCAGCCGTCACTTGTGTACTGTTGTATCAGTATCAGAACACTGAGTTCATGTACACGGTACTGGTACTGTTGTATAAGTATCCTAATAATTATTAGGGGCCGAGGTGGTGTAGCAGGGCAGCCGGCTCAGGACCAGAAGGTCTCGGGTTCGATCCCCGGTCACGGCATACCTCGTTGTGTCCCTGGGCAAGACACTTAACCCCGAGTTGCTCCCGGTAGGACAGGCAGCGCCTTGCAAGGCAGTCTACCGCTACCGGTGTATGAATGTGTGTATGAATGGGTGGATGGTTGGTACTGTGAAGCGCTTTGGGGCCCCTCAAAGGGGGCTGGAAAGCGCTATATAAGTAAGCTCCATTTACCATGTACATGGTACTGTTGTATCATCAGTATCAGAACAGTGAGTACATGTACACGGTACCGTGCAGGCCGTCTTCCTGTTGGCAGATTGAGTCAGGAAGACGTTGCTGAGCTTCACGTTTCACGTCAAACCTTTCTGTTCTCCTTCCTGCGTTTATTGTCCTCGTGTCAGAAACAGGCAGGAGGTTTTACAGCAGTGCACGAGCCCGACGAGTGTCCTCAGAAGTGTTCCGATACAGAAACTGTGCACAGTGCACGTTTATCTCGGCTTGTTGGTACCTCTCAAGAGGAAGAACAGCTTCTCTGGACCTGAATGTTTTTTGTTCAGAAAGCAACTCAAACTTTATTCTTTAATAAAACGTTCATCTCTCAGTGAGAAAGTTTGGGTCGTGAGGAAAGGTTCTGGTTCTGACGACAGACTCAAACATCTGGACGCGTTAGAAAGAAATGGGTAAAAAAATAACAAATGTTTTTATTTCATGTTAGTACATTCCCAGACAACACCACGGAAAAGTTGCATGAGTGGCCAAATGTGACTCTGTCCAACAACATCGGCACAGAAGCAGCAAACAGTACAAACAGTAAAAAACAGACATGCTTCCTCTTTAAACAAGTTGTCTTTTTTTAAATATATAATCTTTTTCTTTGACGTTTTCCAGGAAAATCAAGTTTGGCCCAAAGGATCAGAACAGGACGAGTCGGAGCAGACAGGTGGGATCAACCTGCGCCTTTTTTCTGCTTCAGTTTCAACATGGAACACGTCAGGCATGCATCAACACACTGGACAGCAGTGGTCCACAGCGGTGGGCGGAGCCAGAAGCCCTTCATTGTCATCATCAGAAACAAACAACACTCTGAGGAACCATCGTCACAAACATTTCAGCTTTGAAATCTTTTTTTTTTTTTTTCCTGCTTCATGTTTCAGCTGAAGGAGTTTGCCCTCTTCGGCTGATCAAGAAAAAATAAAACAGCCGAACAAGAAACAAACCTTTGATTTTTCATTACCCCGCTTCAAAAGAAACAACCTGAGGTCTGTGGTGCCGAGCAGGTCCATCATCCGGTTCCTCCCATTTTTTACTGTTTAATCTTTTTTATGGTTTTATTATTTTTCTGCTGTTCAGGCGTTTATTTCAAAAATGTTTCTGAGCTGAACTTAAGTTCAGTATAAATAATAGTTAAATTTTTTATTTTCTCTGTTGGGAGTGAAAACAGACTTGGAGACAAACTGCAGTCAAACGTCTCGACTCGTTACTTTTATTTATTCAACTGAAATGTTTTGAGTCTCCGGTGGGACTGAACCCTCCGAGGGGACCCCAGAGGTTCTGAGCCTGCTTTGGTTCACAGACCTGCAGGTCCTCGAGGAGCCGAAGCCCTTCAAAAGTGGACGTCCTTCAAAAGTGGACGTCCTTCTGTCCTCCTGAGTCCTCGGGGCTGAGCTCACATGCAGAACAGGCACATTTAGATCCGTTTGACTTCTGGGATCCGTCACAAACACAAAGAGCCACGAACAGACAGCCATGATGTGGACCAACAGGAAACACTGCAAACAAAAGCTTTTATTGTGAAAAACCTGACAGGATGTAAACAGACAACACTGTTACAGCAGCAGAGCACTACTTATTTCATTCATCGTTCACCAGTGCCTTCCCCGCAAAGGATCATGGGATGTGTAGCTCTCAAAGCCAGAGTCGATGAACTGAGTGAAACATGCAGCATCGAT